>VDFB02231455.1:95265-112121 GCA_007258455.2 Sequoia sempervirens
GTGAATAGGGAACACGGGCTCTTGGCCATACACTAGCTTAAATGATGAAGTATTTAAAGCAGCCTTGATCCTAGTCCTATCTTCCCACAAAGCAAATCTTAGCTAGGTATGCCAATCCCTAGGATTGTTCTCTAACAGTTTTTTTTTTACTCCTAAGAGATTCTTATTAGTTGATTCTACAACTCTATTTCCTCGTGGGTAATAGTTTGAAGAATAAGCCCATGAAATGAACTCAGCAAAAGAAAAGGAAGAGCCATTGTCACATACCAATGCAGAGAGTACTCCAAACCTAGTTGTGATGCATTTGGTGAGGAACTTTTATTACTACCTCCGTTGTGCTATTCTTGAAAGGTATAGCTTCTGTCCATCTTGTGCAGTAATCCATGGCAGTCAAAATAAATTTGTGTCATGTAGAAGAATTTGGGTTAATTACCCCAATAAAATCAAGTGCCCATTGGGAAAATGGTCTTACCTCATAAACAAGCTGCAATGGCATGGCTGAATGGCACTCTCTTGATGCAAAAGTCTGACATATGTGACATGTTCTTACATGTTGATGGGCATCCTTGAACACACATGACCAATAATAACCAGATTTGAGGATCTGATGTGCTAACGAATATGTAGAACCATGGCCTGTGCCATGTTTCCCATGAAATTCAGCAATTGCATGCTTAGCCTCTTGTTGATCAAGGAATCGTAGGTAAACTCCCTCAAAGTTCTTTCTGTATAATAGTCCTGCTTTGAGCATATAATGGGAGCTTTTCATTCTCAGTGCTCTCCTCTGAGTTGTATTCATTCCCTCTGGGCACCGATTATTGAGCATGAAACAAATGATGTTGGCATACCAGGGGTCATTGGAAAAGGACTGTGTCATGTATTGTTGACAAATAATGTTCTCACCAGCATCCACCATTGATTTAGACAGGCCTTGACCTCATACAAGTTTCATAGGGAGAATCTCCAAATCAAACTCTTGTAGAATAGCCATCCATTTCCCCCTTCATTCTCCCAACTCACTCTGCATAAGTCGAGACTTCACAGTAGCATCAGGAACCACAAAAATAATTTGACTTCAGAGGATATAATGCCTAAACTTCTTGATAGCTCTAACAAGCGCAAAAGCTTGTTTCTCAAGTGGTGCGTACTTGAATTCAACATTCTTAAACAAGGAGCTCATGAAATCAATTGGCCTCTCATCCCCCTCCTCTCTTCGTTGTGTCAGGACAGCTGCACATGAGTGTTCAAAGGCAAAAGAATAAACATAAAATGGCTTCAAGTAGTCAAGACTGGTGAGGACTGGTGCTTCCGAAATGGATTGCTTAACTTGAGAAAAGGTAGCCTTTTCCTCATTACTCCATTCTATTCTAGCATCTTTCTTCATCATTTTGTTCAAACGTTTAACAATCTCTGCGAAACCTGTGATAAAATTTCTCACAAAGTTGATCTTTCCAAAGAAAGATCTCATCTCCTTCTTACTTCCTGGCACAATTAACTTTAAAATAGACTCAACTCGGTCTGGATCTATCGATATCCCTCTTTCCGAGATTATGTGTCCCAAAAGTTTCCCTTCAAAAACCTCGAACACACACTTTTTAGGATTCAAAGAGACACCATATCAAATACATCTTTCAAGAACTTTAGCCAAGTCTGCAGCATGCTTTAGTCTATCTTTAGAGAATACTGTTAGGTCATCCATATAAATGATGATGCATTTACCAATCAAATATTTGAATGCTACGTCCATGGCACGTTGAAAGGTCGCTCCAACATTTATCAAACCAAATGGCATCCTTCTGTAAGCAAATGTTCCCCACTTAGTAGTGAAGGTTGTCTTCATTCTGTCTTCATAATTAACGATCACCTGATTGTACCCAGAATAGCCATCCAGAAATGACATCATCTGAGACCCATTTACAGTTTGCAAGACTTCATCCAGAGAAGGGAGTGGGTAGTTGTCTTTTTCTGAAGCTCTACTCAGATTCCTGAAATCTACACATAGCTGGATCTCTTCATTCTTCTTACGAACTGGAACCAAATTAGCCACCCATGTTGAATGTTGTACAGGGAAGATTATTCTTATAGAAAGCAATTTCTAAACTTCCTTAAAGATTAGTGGTTCAATTAGGGCATTGATAGGACGTTGTTTCTATCGAAATGGTCTAGCTTCAGGCTTCAAAGGAATAGTATGAGTTATCACAGAAGTATCAAATGTTTTTAGATCTTCATACCCCCAAGCAATTGCAACAATATCCTTCTTCAGTGCCCTTAGTATACCTTTTCTAATTGCTCCAGGGCAGGCTTTCCCTATGTAAACATCTCTTTTATGGCCATAATCAACTAGGTTAACAGTTTCATATTCACCTCCTTTATCGTCGGTTGACACCTTTTCCTGAGCCCTTGGGTTTGAATCAAAAATCCTTTCTAAGGCCACCATTCCATTTGGAATGCTATTACCTTTTAAATTGAGGACCCCCTCTGTATCGCAGTCTTTAGGGTTCCATTCTCCTTGATCCCTGTCAAACTTATTGATGATTTGTCCTTCAAAAACATCTGAGCTTGCTAGAAAAGCAAGGATATGTTGATCATCGTCGAAGACTTGAAAGTTCTTGAAATTATCGGGAACAATTGGGGTGGATATCAATTCTATTGAGAATATCTTAAGCTTGGAGCCTTGCATGGGTTCCAGGGTACTTGCAGCAACAACTAATGAATTAGCTATTTGATTCTCCTCTCTAGGAATTAAACTAATCCCAAAAGCATCAAAGTCTTCAATCAGGTTCCATACCCGAATTCTATAAGTTGTCAGCCTTTTATTATGACATGTGTACTAGCTACGTACTTTCCTGATAATCACTTTTGAATCTCCTTTAACCACCAAGGCAGTGACCTTTCTCTGATGTGCAAACATCAGTCCCCGAGCTAATGCTTCATATTCTGCTATATTGTTAGTGCATCCAAACTGTAACCTATAAGAAGCAAAAAATGTTTTCCCTTTCGAGCTAGTTAATTCAATCCCAACACCACAACCTGTTTTGGATTTGGATCCATCAAACATGAGGGTCCATAGCTGATCATGAGCCGGGGTTGATCCCTTTGAGGTTGTTATGGGTGTTTGGATAAGATGAACCATAGGTGGGGCCATTTGATCTTTTGCATCAAGTATTGGGAATAGGTGTTCAATAGGTTCCTCAGGTGCAATTTTTGATTCCCGGTCAGATATATCATGTACTCCTAGGATATATTTCTGACAGTCACTTGTATCTTTGATTAATCCTCTAGGTTTTAGTATACTTGTGAGTGCAGGGGTATCAAACAAACCTTGGGGTCGTTCATCATGACTACGTTGGTTCGGTATTATGACCGAGGTAGGTTCAGTTTGAGGAGGGACTTCCTTTGAAGGTATATTATCCCTGGTTAACATTATTACATTTTGGGCTTTGAATGAGAAGTGATCTGAAGCGGCCTCAAGGTGACTTGGACGGGTCTCTTCGGTTTGGGAAACATGATTTAAAACACCAATGTAGGGTTGGCAGGTCAGTTCTGAATGATCTTGGTAGTGTATCCTGCACCAATTAGGGAGTAGAAGACTCCACAAATCAATATCTTCCCCTAAGACCAGCTGATCTTGTTGCAGTTTTTTGATCAATACCTATTGGTTTACATTAATCATGGGATCAGGGGTTTCTTGCACTAACAAATCTTTAGAATCAAGAACTGAAAATGTTAGAATTTCCTCTCTTTTATAAGCCCCTATTTTGGTTTCAAAATAAGCTACCTCGTTGGGACAGTCATATTCAATGATGATATGTTTAAGGCGAGGTTCACTTTCAATCCTAATCTACGTAGGAATTCCCCTCCATGGTAGCCACATGCGTGAAAAATTGAGGGAGAGATATCCCCCTATACTCTTCATTAAATCTCTACTCAAAAACATACCATAAGTCTTAGGAATGTCTGCTACTTGAATATCCATATTGGTTAAAATCCTAGGGTCGGACCCTACTTGCACATGTATATTCCTCAATTCTCCAACTGCATTAACCTATGTTTTATCAAGTTGGATGACCTTCTTGTTTGTTTGGACAGGGTTCAATCCCAATTTCTTGCATATAGAAAATGGCATCACATTTTCAAAAGCCCCTGAATCTAGCAGACAATTATGTAGATTCTTCCCACAGATTCTGAAACTTAAATGAAATGGTGGGGTACCTACCTTGCTTCTGTACAAAGCTGCGTTCATGTCTACAACGGGTGCCACCTTGGTTTTCCCTTTTGATTTATCAACTTCTTCCAAAGCTTTCAACACTATATCTCGTTGGGCAGGGCACCACTTTAGGATGTCAAAGTATGATAAAGAGGTTTTTTGTTTCTGCATCTCAGAAACAATATCAAATTCTATGTTATAGCTTACATTACATTTGAAAACACTAGATGAATTACCTTTGTTATGGAAGTCAGGTGGACCCTTCGGTGGAGGAGGGTTGTTATCAACACCTTGATTCAGAGGCACCATATGGTTAGGTGGTGCTGATGTAGTGAATGAACCCTTATTCTGATTTCTTAAAAAGTGTCCTCCCTTTGTCTGGAAGGCTTGGGCATCATATGCATCTTCCTCTAGTTCATTCTCATTCTGCATTGGGAATGAAGGATCTTCTTCAAAGAGGTCATAAGTCATAGCTGTATCCACTGAGCCACCTCCTTTGTTTGAATTCCCTTGGAACATTTGATCATTTTCCTGTGCCATCTTCATGACCTTCTCCATTTCAAGGTAGTTTACCTTGGAATGAGTTGCAGTATCATGCAACCTGCACCGGTTAGTCATAAAATTGAGGTCAGCCACATTCGCAACATGTGGCCTGTCCTCATTAGCTTGATAATTGTGAGGAACTCCACCATTATTTGGCCCTGTATTCCATTTTTGGTTGTTATTTGGCCTCTGGTTATATCCTCTATTTTGATTTTGATAGCCTTGATTAGGGGAGTTTTGGCCTTGATAATTCCTTTGGTTGTGATTGTAGTTGTTTGGATAATTACCCTGATTGTTATTACTCTGATTAGGGTAATTACCTTGGTTCTAAGAGGGGTTTAGTTTAAGTTGAGCCATATCATTTGTGACTTGAGACAGAGTTTTCTTTAAGGTCTCCACCTCATTTGTGAGTTGAACTATCTTTTCACTCTCAACACTCTTAGCAATAGGTGGTTGACTAACAGGATTTGGTATTCTAGCTTGGTTATGATGACCATGTGGACTGTGATGAGCCTGTGATTGTTGAAAGAAGTCAGGAGCTCCATTGGAAAATAATGGAATAGGAGATTGAGTCTGCAACTCAGATATAGGTCCATAATGGGAAGGAGACATCCCTGGGACATTATTGAATAAATGGGTTGGGTTAGGCATCTGATACCCCATTGAAGGAAAACCTCCTACCAAGTTTCCTTGTTGAGAGCTAGTTTGTTGTTGCAGCTTGATGGCTAGATGATAAACTTTAGACAGGGAATCAATATCTGCCGACTAATAAGTCTTTTGTAGGAACAGACCAAGCAAAGGGTCTATCACTCTAAAGTATGCCTGAATGGCACTATTCTCAGCAACTAGATAGGGGTCCTGCAGTCTCCTATACATTCGTTGAAACCTGGTATTAAACAAGGGTAGGGATTCACATGGCTCCTTCCTAATGGTAGAAAATTGGTGGAACAAAATGGCTAGATCCACATAAACTCTGAACTGATTGATGAAAGCATTCTCCGAGTCTATCAAGCTCAGAATAGAACCCTATGGAAGGTTTAGGTACCAGTTGTATGCCATATCCCCTAAGGAATAAGGGAACAACCTAAAAACTACATCATGGTGAGCTATTTGAGCTATGGTACAAGCATCCTTAAAAGCTTGTATGTGCTCTTCAACATTCCTTGATTTGCCATGAATGTACTTGGGACAAAATCTCTCAGGATTCTTAGGCATATCATAAAAGCCTCCAGGAATAGTCCCCAATGGAGAGGGATTATTCATAAAAAATGCCATTAGTGGTGGTGGTGGGGGTTGAGCCAGCTATTGGATGGGATGAACCAGTTGTAATGGCACTTGAGATGGATTTGGTGGTGGAGTGATGGGTATCCACCAGGGTATTGGTGAAAATCCTGGTGGAGTAAGCGAAGCTAAAAAGGGTGGTATAATGGTTGCCCCAGTCTTATGAATCTTGTGTCTTGTTGGGGTCTTGAGTTCTATCAAAGGTGGTGGGTTTTCGGTTGATCTAAGAACTCTATGGGACCTCTCTAGTGAGAAAAATGCAATATTATCTAGTTTTCTCTTCTAGTCGGCTCTCCTTCTAGCACTAGATCTCTTGATGGTGCCAAGTTGACCCACAACATGAAGGTAAGATAAAAGTGAAATATCTCATCTCTCCTGAAAAAGACAATCAACAATCAAATTGATCACCTCACAAGGTCTTTGATGTTGGTTCACAACGTTGTATTTCACAAAGTGGTCAATATGGCTGTAGTGTTCAAGGGTCCTGCTGGTTTTGAGCTTCTGGATTGTTATAAGATCAACATATATTTAAACCTAATTTAACCAGTGGTTTTAAAGAAATGGAAAAAGATAGATTAAAGCTTTTAAACTGAAGAGAATGTTGATTCATCCAACTAATCAGACTTGTTTCCTTCCAAGAAATTCTTAAACTGAAACTGCAGAATAAAGTTAACTTGTAATTAATACAAAGTTTCATTCATTCACAGTGCAAACTTTAACAGTAGATTGCAAATCATCATTTAAACAAAACATAAGATAAAATTTCATTCCTTGAAAGCTTTCCAAATTAAATAATTAACCCAAGATAAATACCATTCTAGAGCACAATATGAAGTAGATTTAAATCTGGTTGCTTCTACTGTTGGTAAAATAGATAAACAACATTTACAAATCTGGCAAGATCACCATTGTACAGAAAACCCATGTCTTCAAATTATCTCCATCTATACTAAGAAAATCTGGAAGATACATCACTTTCTCTTCCTAAACTTAACTCCTACTTTACTTCTGCTCTCGAGTTTATCTACCTTGTAACCCTAACTGCTAATTCTTAACCAAAAAGAAGAAGATAAAGAAGAAAAAGACCTCCCTCTTTTTTCACAAAGAGGCGAAAACACCATATTTATACACGCGCGTCCAAAATGAGTTGGCCCCGTTTTAGGGTTTACAAAAATGAGTTAGTTCTAGAACACGTCGACCCTAGAAGAGTTTGGAACAAAGTCAACCATGCATTAAATGCATATACTCTATTCATGTTGGTGAAAGATCACCCTCAGGAATGGTTTCCAGATTATTTACAACCACCATCATTAACTCGCAGCCCTCGTGTCTGCCATTAAGACTTCATGTGTTTCATCTTCGACCTCGAAAACCACTCCCACAGAGTTGCTTTGAATGTTCTAGGGATATTGTCGTTCACGTCCACCTACTCCTACTAGTGAACGTATTGTTCATCATTAAGACTTGTGACCTCCTCCCTTTACGCTTTCCTCTCGGCCTAGAACCTTTCTGTGGGCTGATCTTCTTGTGAAGTGGCATTAGATGCTCTCGACTTTCTTTAACCCTGTAAAACAATGCTCTCATCAGTCCTCTAAAGCATAGAAAATATCATCATTCATCCTACCTTTCATATGTCTTTCATTTAATTATACTTAGCAAAAAGAGACTCAACTCTGGTGGAAGCGAAACCAAATCCGAACTAGAAACATACTTACCTTTAACACCGGTGAGGGTGTGGCCAAAATGAAACTGGAATCGGGACCAGAGTCGGAATGGGAACAAAACATGGAAACAACCAACATTTCCAAGTTCAACCCACATTCTGACTCCATGTCCGCAAAAAGCAAAGGAATCGGCGACCGGAGCAGGGTGGGGGCGGAGTCAGAACCAAATGAGGAAACTGAATTTGGTAATAAATCCATATCTCAAATCCCTCCCGAACTCGGCCCCGCAAAAGAGACCAAGCACAAGGAACAAACACGAAAACAAATGCAAGTAGGATCAGATCAAAAACCGATCTCGGGTGAACCGCAACAGGGGCGGAAGCGGAACAAAAACCCGACCTTGAAATTTCTCCAAATTCCAAGTTCGGGTTCCATCCCGGCTCCGCCTCAAACAACACAAAGAAACAATGAAAACAGAATGAAAAAGGAAAAAGGAAGCGAAGAAGACACCCCACAACCAAACGATCGGAAGAAAAGGAAAAACAAACGAGTTCGGTGGAATAAAGACTGGAACAAAGCTAGAACTGGAACTTAGAAAAAGTTCTGAAGTTTAGTTTCGCTCCACGTCTCGCACCCGCCAGAATAAAAGACGACAAACAAACAAAACAAAGGAAACCGCCAGAACGAGAACCGAAACGGGAAACGAAACCTAGAAATGAGAAAAGTTCCAGGGTTCGGTTTTAGTCCACGTTCCTCATTCGCTAGAACAAAATAGAAAACACCTAAGACAAAAAACAAAAGGCCAAAGGAAACATAACAAGAAAAGGGGGACCTATTTTAAACAAGTTTAAAATGGGGTGGTTATGTAAGGCATAACAGGTCTCTACTTGCATAGTTTGTCAATTCACTGTAACCTAAATTTTCTTAACTAATCAGATATGTCATACATAGTTGGAAGGTATCCATAGTTGTTTACGATATTGGTCAAGTAGGGCACAATACTAGAGCTCATATGGAAAAATTAAGAGGGTTCTTGACTATACCCTTCGTTGAAGGGAATGTCCTCTTCTAGTTAGGAAGGTGTGTGGGGGGCTGTTGGTTTGTGATTGTTGGTAAAGCACCTGGGTGATGCTCTCCCTCTTGTAGATGACATGTCAAGTCTTGGAAGACAAAAAATATCTAGATATGGGAAATCTTACCTTGTACCTTAAGTTAATGTTATATCTTATTTAATTGAAAACTTTATGTTGAGATGTAAAGGAAAATGATTGTTTGTTCTTTTCAATTTGAAAAGAAAGATAAGATGTTATGCAATGTTTATACAATCAGTTAAGTAGTTGCATTCTTAGTTATTGTGACAATTTTTTTATCTCATTTTGCTTTATGATGTTATTTTATTATTACATGGTAAATAAAACCAAGTAAATTCCAATAGAAGGAGGTGGTTGTTACAATTAGAAAGCTACAATTAACTAATAACTTCTCGTAGGGTAGAATAGACACACATAAATCTTATGTGAAATTATTGTTAGAACATAATGTTATTAAGGGTTATATACCCTTATAACATTTATATATCATTCTAATACAAGGTTATAAAATCTCATATATTTTATGCTTTACTAAGCATATTCCATTTAAAATAATTATAGTCTAATAACCATTAGATTTGTGAATAGTGGTTTTGAATAAGTGTGGCTAATACCTATTGAGATATTTTTCTACCCTTTCTCCTAAATTTAAGGAGGTTCCCTCTCATTGAGAGGTTTGTGAATTTGGATATTTGAAGTAAATTATATCACTATGCACAAGATACATTACTGGCCTTGAGGAAGCATGTAGAGGAGTGTCCCCTGATTTAGTCTATTTTTAATAAACTATTTTTTGGAAGTGTTTTAATAAAATGATGTTTTATGGGATTTTTTATCCAAAATGGTTCTCCCCATATATATCTTGTATAATGTGTAAAATCTATGCTTTTATGATTTTAATTTTACTTATTTTATATTTATTTATAATGATTACTATCTTAAAATCCCATTTTAACATGGTATTAAAGCAGGTTAGGCTATTTTAATCATTTTTATAGGTTATACTAGAAGATATGTAGAATTTGATGGAAAACCTCTTTATGATCAACCAACACATAGGCAAGGTCATTTTTGCAATACAATTTTTCTTTTCTATTTTTTAAAAATCAATTCATCAAAGCTAAGCTAAGGCATTTTAATCGTTTACTTTACATGTGATATCTAAGAGAATTTTCATACTAAAATTTTTCTCTAACATATTCATATTTCATAGGATTGTGATTGTTATCTATTTGATTGTTAAGTGATGTAAGATGTTTGTTTTTAATATTATATCTCATATAATTAATTCAAAATTATTCCATTATCCTTAGAGTTACAATATTTTATAATCAAAATCGTAGAGCCTTTTGAAAGTGCCTATTTTATAACAAGTTGTACTTATTTTAATAGACCAATATCCTTTAAAAAATCAAGAATCAAATATTCATAATTTCAAATGGTCCATTTTGATTCTTCCAAAAAATAAAAAGTAGTTTCCAATCTCCTCAAACTCTCTAGTTTTATTTTGCTCCTCCCCATAAATATCACCTATTTTTTATATTTTTAAAAAATTATGATTATGATATTTCTTGTTCGAATCTTTATATCAATTTTATTAAGATCTATGACCAATTTTTTAATTGTTTTCCTTCATTCCTATAACTTATAATTATAAGATAAATTATTAAAATTTTAATCAAATTATAAAATTAAAATTAAAATTAAAACTTATAACCAATTTAAAAAAAATATACATATTAATTCAAATAATTTTTATTAATATCTATTTATCTTTCTAAAAACCCAACTACTCATGTTTTCTTCCCTTCTTATTAATTCACCATTTCAAAATACATAACCATTACTCTCCTCAAAGAGTAAATAATATTACGAACGGAGTTATTCATTTAGCTCATCGTGAGAACTTTGGTTTTTTATTTATTTATTAAGAGTCGTTGAAGCATCCTAAAAGGCATGTCCTTGTCTTAAGAAAAATAAATGCTATTACCTAAACTAATATGTATGACCCCTTCTTAAAAATAGTCCAACTTATGTATCGATTTACTAAGGAATCATTTTCAAATAAAGGAAATATCTTTATATATATATATATATATATATATTCAATATATTTTAAATTTTTAATTAAAAATATTAATAAGGGTGTAATCTTATATTTATATGGATGTAATTTGGATCATTCAAATGTTAAAATGTGTATGTCAATGACATAAAAATACTTTTGATATTACCATCAAAATATGTATACTTCTTTATGGGGATACCAAATTAATAATTTCTATTTTACCTTTTGACAATAGACAATGAAATTAAACTTGTACATTAAATTTATTTCATCTAGTATGTGTTATTTTCTTCTATATCTTTGAAGGTAAACATTCTTTTGATCTAGAATATGTGCATGATGGGAAGATTTTGAATGGTCAATTTGATTGTTTCCCAATAGAGAATGTTTATCTTTTTTTCATATATCATATAAATTTATTACTATTGACCTACTTCTCTAATCTAATACTTCTACTTCTCTGACTTGTGACTTAGTCTATTTCCTATCTTATAGGCCAAATAATTACCTTATAAATTAAAATGGATATCTATATACAACAAAAAAATCTTAATTCATATTGATATATTAGGTTTGCATATGGAGTCTATGTGTTCTTCACAACAATATGAGACCTAATCATAAATTCACAGCTTTTAATAAACAATAAATTGTAATAGAAATATATATTAAGCTATTATATATAGTGTATATGGCCTACGATATTAGTGGTTCACATACCACTTATTATTATTCATAAAATTATTGATGACCACACACTAATCACCCATGAATCATCGATGGACTTAAACAAGTACTTTGCATGAATAATTTAAGGCTTCATTAAGTACGGATGGTGGAGCACTCTAAGTGCATAGTTAATTTTAAACATTAAAACTATTTAAACTATAATAATATAGTTAAGAATGATATATGGAATTCTAATTTCTATTCTAGTAGTGTTGTCATATTATTTAGTTATGTTTTGAGCTATGCTATTTGGTGTATGTGAACACTCTTGGGTATGGATTAGAGCACCCTATCTTACCATTAAAATTTAATTATACATGAAATCTTGTTGTATTTTATTCTATAAATAAGAACTTATTGTGTTGGTTAAAGATATATCTTGGATCATTATATTTTAGAATTAGGTAAATGGATGTCATCGAATAAATTATATCTTATTTTTAAATATACAAATTTTCAAATACTCCACACAATCCTCATATTTGTGATGCATTACAATATCAAGTTGGCTTTTCCAATCTCTAATATTGGTCCAAAGAGGATGTCAATCTTCACTTTGTGATCCATAGGGCGAGCCAACCACATTACCACATTCTTCTATTGATGGGAGATCAAAAATCACATTTAACTATGGTTTTCTTTTCATTGGTTGGAAGTAGATTCTCTTTCTCTATCTTTGAATAAAATATCATCTAACATTGACTCATTTAGGCCATTCATAAAATTTAATATATTTTTAGTTCAAGACTATGATAAAGATAATCTATAATGAGTTCATTAATCTTGGCTTTCATATTATTGTTAAACTTAGAAGCCAACTCCAACTACAAGGCAAGTTATATCAAATTTTACAACTCATATCAATCGCAATAAGAAGGCTTCCATTATAGTTTCATTATTATTTATTAGATACTAGAAGATCATGATTTATTCTAGTACATCCATTATAGTTACTTTCTAAATTGATAATTACAACTTTATGTTGTTGTAAATTTTAGTTTCGTTGTCCTAAAATTAATTTCTAATCTCTACAATTTTGAGTTGTTAAAATAAAATTGACAATTCTAACTCCATTGTTTGTGTTTGTTAATGCTATATTTTAATTTAGAGGCAACAACCATTTTTTTAAATATTTTGCACTTTGGTTCTATGACATGACTTGAAGGATAAGGGACATTTACAATCATTAGCTTTCCTATATCCATTTGAGTCTTATGAATTTCGGTTTACACCAATAAAAATCCTTAATTCATTCCAATAAAGTATAAATTATAACCCTTAATTAAATGTGGTTGAACATTTATAGTAGTTGTGTTAATATCAAAATGTATAAAATTTATTATGACTCTCTCTTTTTTCTCAAGTACCACTTTCATTTAGTTAAACATTATGATTGAAGAAGGATTGATATAAAATAAATATAAAATATATTTTTCTTGTGTATAATGCACCTACTTGTAATGGGTGGTCATTGCCCTAATGAATTATCTAGGGATCAAACCTCAAAAGAATAGCTCACCTATTGCTTACAATTTTTCACTACATGTTTAGTAGAATGGCTATTTTATCCTAAAAAAATATGAAAAAAAATCATTTTTTATATTCATTAAAATCTATTATGATCTTCTTGCTAATGATCATTAGATTATCTACAATCAAATTAACTATATTCTAGATTTATGAGAAATACTATATTCTCATTGGAAAATGACAAATGCATATTAAAAATATTATATTTTTTTGCATCAAGAATCAAGTTTATTTGATCATTGTGTTACTAATTATGTTGGTGATTCTATTTATAGGAAATATACCTTAGACTATGTATTCAAAATAAATGTGTAGGTGTTATTTCATGGATGGAGTAATACTTAAAAAAGTTAGCTTCTATATTTTTTAATCAAAAAGATAAATACAAAAGTATCTCTAGAAAGAATTAATATGGATTTGAAGATTTATGAAAGAGTTTCACATGGGTACTAGTAAAAGTACCACCTTACCAAATGATAATTAGAGTTATTTTACTCTACCAAAGACTCTTATTTCCACAAAAACCAATATAAGAAAGCACATTGAAGATCATGGGAACTTCACTCAAGGAAAATATTTCCATAATAAATTTTCTTTATTTTTGTTCATCTAATTATCAAGTAGTATGCTTGATCAAGAAGAAAAATATTGGAATCTCAACCATCACATATCAAACCTTTATGAAGTGATTGGCCTTAGGTGACAACATTGAGGGGGACCGTGCATAAAAATGGCACCTCTGAATGTAATACCTCAAGAATAAAATAAGACTTATAGGAATTTTAACACCTCAAGATGACTAAATCCTAGATGTAATACCTAACAAAAAAATAAGACCTCTAAGCATTATATGCTCCAATTTAAATTAATGTTTTTTCATAAGGAGTTTCCATTGAGGGGGAGTGTGCATAACAATGGCAACTTTAGATATAAGACCTCAAACATAAAATAAAACTTGTTAGTATTTTAACACCTCAAGATGGTTAAATCCTTGGATATAATCCCTTTGAGCATGTTGTAAAGTTATTGTTATCAATTAGATTTGTACCCTACTAAAAATGAAAAGTTCAACAATCTATTGACACATGGAAACCTTCTTCAGATGTGAGTGATCTAAGCGAAGAAGGAATCTCCAGAGTGAGCTGGTTCTCCGAATGATGATCCTATTCTAAAAGATTTTCTAGGAAAAGGGATAGAGAATGACTGAATTTAAAATCTATGGATTAAAATGATTTCCAAGACTTGATAATGATTTAATGATGATTCTGATTTCTTCCTCACAAATAGATTTCAGAAAAACACAATATCTCACAACCTCTCATGAACAATTAACACATAAATAATTTGCATGAAGACTTGATTTTAAATACAACATGCAACCTATATTTTGAACTTTCTGCATCAATAATTATAGTCTTAGGACATAACAAGGACTTTGTGAATAGAAATAACAATATAACATTAAACTAAAACTGCAAGTAGACACAAAATTGAGAAGTAGGAATGTTGTTTTTATTCAACTGTAGGAGTATCCCCAAAATTTGAAACTGAGTACAAAATAAGTTTTACAAGCTCAAAAATTTGTGAGAGAAATAAAACTAAAATTTGAACTGAGAACATTAAGTTTTTCACAAGATATATCTCCAAAACCCTAATCCAAGCAAGAGAAAACTCCAGGAAAAGGTATCAAAACTACCTCAAAAGCTTGCACAAAGCATAAAAAACTCACCTTTTTCCATGCTCACATTAATCCAACCTCTCAAAATAGACTAAATCTTCTTTGAAAGCAAATAAAACACCTTATCCATCCAACAAAAACTCAAATCCGACCCAAGGAAAAATCTCAACCCCAATCTACTAAAAATAGCAAAGAGATAAAACAATCTTCGCTTATCTTTGCTTTACATAGTTTGCAGATTTTCATGAATTAGTAATTTTTTGAAACTAAATATTTCAAAATCTTTTTGCAAAAAAAATCCTTCTCTCCAATTACAATGCTTGATTTTTCTCAAAAATCATAAAATTTATGAATATCTCCTTTCAATCCTAATTGATTTCCTTAAAATCAATTGAAAAAATAATGCCTAAGTAAAATATCATTTAGAATTTTAATTGATTTCTCTCAAAACCAATTAAAAACCTAAGGCATTATTAGTACTCTATTTTGACTAAAGCATAAAATTGATGCTCCACAAATCCCTAAAGTCTTAGGCCATAAAATATTTTATCAAACAAGCATAAAGACTTAGGAAAAAGACTCTAGTCAAATGGTTGACCTAAACCATGAATGATATTTTTGGCCACATAGAGTATTGACTTAAGTTTGTTTACAAGGAAAAAAGACCCTAAACTCGAATTAGGGCAAGCATGAACAAAACAAAGGAAAACCCTAATCTTCACTTCATTTCGCATTTGTCACTTTGGAAAGAATGCTCTGCTGAGAGAAAAATGTGCTGCCATGAGAGAGGTTAGAGTTCTGCTTGGGACTCCATTCGGGTTATCCTCTCCTTGACTCGTCACCAGATTCGGCCTCTGCTAGTAAGCTCGACTTGTGCATTCTATTATTTCTTTTGTCCTTCAATGATAAAGAAGGCCCTAAGAAATTAAGTAGCCATGAGATAACTATTTGATGCCTTTATTTCATTTTCCATGCTTTGTTCTTGATACTTTTGTGGCCATTCTACTCACTGGCTGACCTACATGAGCTTGAACTGGGTGTTTTTGAAGCTATTTGTGAATGCTTTGGCCATGGCCTCTTGGCTTCCACAAGCACAAAATGGTAAGCTTTCTATTCTTCCCTATTGCTATCCATTTATTACAAAGCTTACAAAATCATTGAATACTTTGATAGGCCGCGAGCTTGAGATGCTTTCCCATGAATTCCATTCATAAAAATTTGCATTATATCTATTCTTTGTTCAGATTTGTAAAAATGAAGAAATTTTTTAGTTTATAAAAAACCCCAAAGTGGGTATCTCTGAAAATGAAGGAAAACATATGCCTCAACTCCTCCTATAGAAAACCCCATGTGGGTATATGAAAAATAGACAAAAATTTGTATATTTTGATATCCATGCAAAATTCGGCCTAACCCAATATGGCATTTCTTTTGACATTCTGAAATTCCTAATTTCCTCCATATGGGTATTTTTTGTTCTGAAGAATATGTCTGTCTGGATGCATTTTCTGTTGTATTCTAGCTCTTCCATGAGAATACTGTGTAAATCTTGTTTTTACAAAACCCTGCCATGATAATTGATATTTAAAAGAAAAACACACCTCTTTTTGAATTGTTGTTGAAAACCCTCATATGGATAACCCTTGACTGAGACAAAACCCTTATCTTACTGCTCCATTAAAATACCCATGTGGGTAAACTGCATTTGGTGAAAATCTGTATAATTGACTTGAAACCCCAATGTGGGTATACTGAAAGAATAAGCAAGAATTTGTATTATTTATTCAAGGCTAAGCTCAACTCACCATGGCATTCAGTAGCAACATTTTGGGATACAACACCTATGGGTATTCCTATACAAAATTATTTTAAATTTTGGCTATTTCTCTTCATTTCCCTTCAATCAGCATATATAATTTTGCCTCATTCTCTTTATAAGTATTGCTTCCCCTTTGATTGTACAGTAGCTTAGCCTTGCAGATTTTAGTTTACATGCTTTGATCTGTACGTTATTTTATATTATTCCAGCTTGCATCTATAAAGCTCCTTCATGTTTTGTCATTCT
>VDFB02231459.1:0-13091 GCA_007258455.2 Sequoia sempervirens
AAGCATCTCAACATGAATGGAAGAAGATCTCAATTCAGGGGAGGTCATTCTGGAGCCCCTACTAGAAATAGTAAATGGACATACAAAATTGATAAGGTTGACAATGGTAAAGGGGTAAGTGAAGATATGTGCTTGACAAACAAAGATAAATCATCAATACCTCACGGTGAAACATATAACTATTTTGATACATGGAAGGATGATTCAAGTCAAGAACCGCGTACCCTAGAAGATTAGAGAAATCCTTTTTACAATCCTCAGAAATAGGCTAAGTTTGAAGCTAGGAAATAGGCCAAATTTGAAGCTAGATTCGAATCTAAACGACTCAGAATTCAACATGAATATGACCAAAAAATGCAAGGTAATCAGAATGGGCCTACTAATCAGGAAATTCATCAACAAGATTATGAATCTTTAACTTATGAAGAAGTTAAAGCATGGTTTGAATCTTAGAAAAAGGAGATGGAAGAGTAAGAAAAAGCCCAAATGATATAAGCAATGAGAGAATTCAAACTGCAGAAAGCTCAGAACATGACTCACATAGATGGTGGCTCCTTAAAGTACATTCCACCTCATAAATAGGGTAATCATGGTGTAGGGTATTCTGATCCATTTGGGGTTCCTCGCCATTAAGTTGGAAATCAATATAGATAGCCAAACCATCCACCTCACATTCCTACACAACATACAAATATATTTCCACCTCCTGGTCAACATCATGTGCCACATCATAATACACAATTCAATAATCCTATGTATCAATATCAGTATCCACCCAACCCTCCTCCTCATCAGTATACCACTATGATCAGAAAATTTGATTTGGCAGGGTTTCAGTTGTACCCTTATCCTATGGATGGTTCTTGGAGAAATTTGGTGCCTAAATTTACAGGGAGTAATGTAATCACTGCTGAGGATCATTTAAGGAGTTTCAATTCCTTCATTCAGGATTTGGATGTACCTTATGAAGATTTGAATATGAGTTTATTCATGATGTCCATTATTGAGGAAGCTAGGGATTGGTTCAATAGCCTGGCAACAACTTCTATTTATTCTCTCCAGATATTTCAAGATCAATTCCTTGAACAATTTGGAAATATTAGTGCACCAGATGCTGCTCTCCATGAACTAATGTGAATTCAAAAAGGTTAGAATGATTCAATCTTTGATTTTAATAGAAGATTCAATAAACTACAAAATAGAATACCTCCTAGATCAAAGTTACCAGACTCTGTAGCATTAAGTGTTTACCTGAATGCATTCGACCTTAAAGTAGGGTATGAGCTGAGAAACAGGTTCCCAAGGGACTTAGCTAAAGTACAAAAGATAGCATTAACAATTGAGAACAACAGAAAGGCTGCTGGGATAATGAATAAGAGAGACAACCCTAGAGCTCCTCAACAAAACAATAATTATCAATATAAGTAGGAGAACACATATAGGAATGATAGGCCTAGGCTGTATGATATGCCTTATAACACAAACTGGAAAGATGGAAAATCTATGACAGATAGGCCTAGAAACAAGGATACTCCTGATCCATTGAGAAAGAAGGGAACGTATATGGTGAATAACAACTATTTTTGTGAGGCTTGTGATAATCAACATTCCCCTGAGTATTGTGTTGTAGCCCAGAGGATGCAAGAAGAAGGAGTGATAATGGGAGATGGTGGAGAAGATCACACGATCTACTTAACTTCAAATGCTTTTCACCATGTTGAAGAGAGATACTCATCTTTGGAGGTGGGAGGTTATGAATATGATGTTGTAGAACAAAGGTACAATGTTCATATGGTTGAGCAACATGTCTTTTCTAATTCTGAGGATGATTATGTAGAACCACAACCTATTGAGGTGCCCGCTCAAAGTAATGTGAGGAGACTTACTGAGGAAGAGATAGAAAGATTGACTATTGCTGCAGTAGAAGAAGCAAAGAGTAAGTATTGGCTGAGAAACAGGAAAGTAAATGAGGAAGAAGGTGTTCCTAGGGGTATCTTTATGAAAGATCAAAAGGTTGCACAAGGAGTTTTGAAGAAAACTAAAAACAAACAACATGAAGAAAGAAAACAAAATCCTATCCAAAAGGATGTAGTGAAAGAGTTACACAAAGAAATTCAAAAGACTGATCAGTCAGGTAAAAAGGAAAAAGAAGTGAACAAAGGAGAAATATTTGAACAAAAGAAAATAATTAAGGCAGAAGGTTCCTCTTTTGATTTTACTTAGGCCTTGTCTTAGGTAAAGATGTATGTCCCGCTTCTTGAAATGATGAAAATTAAAGAATACAGGGACAGTGCAATGCAATTGATAATAAATGAAAATGAAAAAAATGTAAATTCTGAAAATAAGATGGCTGCTAAAAATAAGCAAGATAAAGTAAGTATTCTAGAAATCTACCTGAGTAATGTATTGACAAGTCCTCCACAAGCTGATCCCTTTTTCACTACATTACTCATAAATAACAAATTGTTGAGGAGTTGTATGATAGATTCGGGTGCTGCCATGAATATTATGCCAATGGGAGTGATGAAACAACTAGGCATGTGGGTGGATACATATGAAGGAAAATGTTATGCAATGGATAACAGACCCGTTCCTGTGGTGGGTATACTGAAAGATGTAGAAGTCAAGCTAGCTGCTTATCCTCAAGTAGCTTACAATATTGATATAACAGTGATAGACACCCCTCCTCAATTCGGTATGCTTTTATCAAGATAGTGGACGACAGCTATTGGTGGAAATGTCCAGTTCAATCTATCTTATGCAATAATTCTAATAGATGGCCAAGAGGTGAAGTTGTACAGGGAGCCAAGGATGAATCAGCTTATTGACTGTGTGCCACAAAATCAAATAATTTTTTTTTGTGATGTTGATCTTGGGAGTTTCAATGTAGAACCAGCCCAGCCAGAATTGACCAATAGTGATCCAATTGAGAAACATGTTGCACAAAACTACAACGGTGTATGGAAGATGTACTTTGATGGAGCCTACAACCGAGAAGGTAATGGAGCAGGGATAGTATTTGTTTCACTAGAAGGTACTACCTTTAAGTATTCATTCATGTTAGCATTTGAATCTACAAATAAAGTGGTGGAGTATGAAGCCTTATTAACATGATTAAATATAGCTGTGAAACATAAAATCAAAATGTTGGCTATTCTTGGGGATTTAGAGTTAGTTGTCTCACAAATTAAGTCATAGTATGCAGCGAAACACAAAATACTAAAGCAATACAAAAATGATGTGTGGCATACAATTGAGTTGTTTGATGCCTTCTCAATTGAGTGGGTAGATAGATCAAAAAATATAATGGCAGATTTTCTAGCTAATATAGCGTTGAAAAGAGATGATATTACATTCGCTGGAATGTCACAAATTGAATTCAAGACAAGGCCTGCTGTGCCTGATAACATATATAGTTGGCAGGTTTTTAATGATGATATTGACCTTTCAGAATTTCTGCACTGTGTTGATCAGTATGAAGCCCAAGAGATCGACTTCAATGCCTTTGTTGAAGAAGTCGATGGAAAAGAAATAGTATTTGGGAAGGAGATTTTGTATCTTAAAACCAATAAACTTCCTAAAGGGTTAGTGGCACTAGAGAGGGTGTATGATGGAGGTGATCAGTCCCTTATGAAGTAGACACCAGTCAAAAGAGAAGACATCAAAGAAATTAACTTGAGGACTGAGATGGCACCGAAAAAGGTATATATAGGAAAAAGGATAAGTCCTACAATTAGAAGAATGATGATTGAATTGTTGAGAAAATATAAACATGTATTTGCTTGGTCTTATCAGGATCTAAAAGTATATAGGGAGGATTTGTTTCAACATGAGATACCATTGAAGCTAGATGTTAAACCATTCAGACAAAAGAAAAGGCCTATAAATCCAACTCTGGAACCTAAAATGTAGGAGGAATTGGCGAAGCTCAGAGAAGGTGGAATCATTAAGCCAATCAAACATTCAACATGGGTGTCAAATCTGGTCCCTGTCAGAAAGAAAAATGGAGACATCAGATTGTGTGTAGATTTTAGAAATCTAAACATAGCTTCCCTCAAAGACAATTATCCTCTGCCAAATATGGAGGCCATATTGCATAAGGTGATAGGCTGCAAATTATTGTCTATGATGGACGGATTTTTAGGGTATAATCAGGTTAAGGTTAAAGAATCTGAGCAATACAAAACAACATTCACAACTCCTTGGGGAACGTATGTTTATCTAAGAATGTCGTTTGGTCTCACTAATGCAGGGGAAACTTTTCAAAGAGCCATGGATGTTGCGTTTGCTGATTTGATCAATATTCTCATGGTGGTGTATCAGGACGATCTCACTGCTTACTCAAAGAAGTCTGAAGATCATGTTTATCATCTTGAAAAGGTATTTATAAAAGCTATTGAATATGGTATTAGCTTGAACCCTAAGAAATGTCATTTTGCTGTCACAGAGGGTAAGCTTTTGGGGCATATCATTTCAAAGGAAGGGATTAGGATAGACCTTGAAAGGGTGGAGGCTATTGATAAAATCCCTTTCCCTAAAACTGTTAAGGCAATACAGTCATTTTTTGGACAAATTAATTTCGTTAGAAGGTTTGTTTCTAACTTTGCTGAGGTTATTAAACCTATATCAAAAATGTTGAAGAAAGGATAAAAGATAGAATGGACTACATAAGCCTTGGAAGCTTTTGTATCTATAAAACAAGCCATCAAGGAGGCTCCTGTTCTTAAATCTCCTAACTTTTCAAAACCTTTTTAGATTTTTTCATTTGCATCAATGCACACTGTTGCAGCTATCAGCTACAGAAGAATGAAGATGCTCATGAATAGCCTGTATCTTTCTTCAGTAAGTCATTACAGGGGTCTGAATTAAAGTATGGTATAATGGAGAAGCAAGCATTTGCATTAGTGAAAGTTGTAAAAGCTTTCAGACCATATCTTGTTGGAGTAGAGGTAGTTGCTTATGTTCCTCATGCAGCAGTCAAGGATATTATAACACAGTCTGAAGTAATACGTAAAAGATGCAAATGGATCAACAAAATCCAAGAATTTGACCTGGAGTTACAAATTACTAAACTGGTTAGAGGTCAGGGTTAGGCTAAACTAATGGCAGAGGCAAATATTGAGGCAAATCAGATTTGCAATGTAGAAGAAGAATATGTAATTGCAAGCATTGAGCACACTCAATGGTATATAGATATCATGTATTATCTTAAATACATGTAGTGTCCAGAGGGAATGAATGAAAACCATAGAAGAACACTGAAGTTGTAGGTGTCTAAGTATGTTTTTATGGATGGAGATCTATTTTTGAAAAATAGGGACGGTATATTATTGTTATGTTTGGATGAATTTCAAGCTAAGCATGTTTTAAATGAAATACATGAAGGAGTGTGTGGAGGACATTACTCAGCAAAGACAACAGCGCATAAAATTCTCAGGGCAGGTTATTATTGGCCTAAGATTTTTAATGACTCTTTTGCATATGTGAGAAAATGTGAAGCTTTCCAAAAGTTCTCTAGAAAACTAAAATAGCAGGGAGCTTTGCCACTTCAACCCTTGCAGGCTGATGCCCCTTTTCATCAATAGGGAATTGAATTCATTGGAGAAATACAAGAAAAATCAAGTGGTGGACATAGGTGGATATTGGTGGCCACTGATTATTTTACCAAATGGGTAGAGGCCATCCCAACTAAACAAGGTACAAGTAAGGTGGTGACACAGTTCCTAATGGATAATATCATTACCAGATTTGGTATGCCATTGGGGGTGATCACTGACAATGGGATGTGTTTTAGGTCTAATGAATTCAAGAACTTCTATAGCACATATGGTATCACCATTTCATATGCAGCCCCTTACCATCCATAGGCTAATGGTTAAGCAAAATCTAGCATTAAAAGTCTTCTAAAAATTATAAGAAGGATGCTAGGTCAGAACAAAAAGGCTTGAGATTCGAAATTAAGACTGGCTCTATGGGCTGATAGAATTACAGTGAAGAAGGCAATTGGGAAGTCCCCATTTGAGTTAGTGTATGGAATACAAGCCATGATGCCTTTATAGAATTTTTTACCAGTCTACAAGTTTATCCTACAAGAAGATTTGGATATTTCTGAACCTATGGAGGAAAGAATGGAGCAACTAGCAGAACTTGATGAAATAAGGAGAGTTGCCCAGAATCAGAATATTAAGTTACAAAAATAGGTGAAATATCTATTTGACAAGAAGGCAAAGGACAAAAAATTTGCAAAAAGTGATTTGGTATTGATGTGGAATGCAAGGTGCTAGGAGAAAGGAAAACATGGAAATTTTGAAGCCTTGTGGCTGGGGCCTTTTGTGGTGATTGGAAAGAAAGGAGAGGATTCATATTATTTGCAGAATATGGCTGGTGAAGAGCAAGAATTTCCTGTACATGGGAAATTTCTGAAACAATTTTTCTCTTGAGTAACATAGAGGATTAAGGGTTGCCAGTGCATGGACGACTCTTGATAATTCTTTTTAAATTTCTTTTCCATGCACAATAGTTTAGGAAATAAAAGGAACAGGATTTGCTAGTACATGGACAATCCTAATTTTCCTGTTTTCAAAATAATTTTTCCATGTACAGTAGTGTAGGGTCATGATTCAAATCCCTTTCATTCCATCCTACTCACATGGTCCACTGCCTCATGTTTGGTCTGCTCACCCAGAAATTTGGATCCTTGCAATGATCTTACTACCTTTCATCCCCAGATGGAGCCATTGTTAGAACTATAAAATTTTGAAATTTTCACAGACAAATGTATTCATGAATTTCCAAAATGAGCCCTAATCATAAGCATAAACCCCTTCCTCATGTTGCCTTGCTTATATTCTATCATGTGATCCGTTTGACTCCATCTAGTCTATGATATTTTATCATATTTTCCATCTCGGCATGACATAGTGAATGTCTCCCCGACCTATGTATTTTTCACTAATACCTACTACAGGTGTATCGGCAGGACTTGTTTACTGTATAGCGACTGGCATTCATCCATCGTATGCTTTCGGCAGGACTCTTCTTTTGTTCCGATGACTGAGAAGTTTCATATCGGCAAAGGAATTATTGTCGGAGTAGAGTCATAGTGAAGTATTTTTTCTTGCCGACAGGCATATAGAAAAAATATATCAACATATGTCGGGGCATCAATGTAATGTCACGGCGAATACATTATGTCATATTGACTAATACATGGAGGGGTTATTTCGGCCAAACTGGCAAGTATCGGCGTAAGGTCATAGCAAAAATATTTTGTCTCTTCGACTGGCGCATGTGGAAATGTTTCGGCCAAGTTAAGGGTTTTTGGTAGAATGTCTTGGCGAGTGTTTTCGGTGGGAGTTTGCTCGTGTCTCGGTGATTCAAGGTGGATGAAGGAGTATCTCGGGGAAACATAGAACTTCTACATAACATCTCCCCAACTTTGAAAGTCACAGCAAAGCGGGTTAAATGAAGATTGCATCGGAAAGAGTACAAATTTGTCTTGGAGAACCAAGGTAAATGAAGACTTTTGGTGAAACAGGATGAATTCTGCAAGAGGTTTCCCCAACATTTGTAGGTTTAGGCAAAGAGCATAAAGACAAAGGATTTTGGTCGGTGTGAGAGCATTAATATCTCAGCTACTGGAGAATGCATTGAAGGATGCATATTGGTGTTGGTATGGAATGCAAAGGTGATCTCGTCGGTAGGAAAAATCATGTGTCACGGTGACATACAAAGTGAATAAGGGGGTTTCGGTATGACTTGAGTAATCTCTATATGGTCTTCCCGACACCATTAAGTTACAACGACAGTGAGTTAGAGCAAGGTGCATTTCGGTGAGAGGCTCCTTGGGTCTCGGCGAATGGAAGGCCCATGAAATACATATCGGCAAAACATAATGAAATCTTTTTGATATCTCACCGACCCAGATGAGCTACAAGGAATGCGAAGATGAAAAAGAAAGGGAATAACAAAATACTGCATGGCTTCGCTATGACAAACAGAATGCTATAGGGATGCTCAGGATGGATGGTAATTCTCAGTGTAACATGGAGTACTCTATATGATATCTCCCTGAGAGCGCTGGGTCACAGTGACTGGGAAAACACTAGGGTTTTTGGTGAAATGTAATTTAGTCTACAGTAGGTCTCCCCAACATCAGAGGGTCTAGGTGAAACAGAAGACTAAGGGGATGGTTAGTGATATATTTGCCTTCAGCATACCTCTAGAGATGTTTTGGCCATTGCCTTAGCAGATGATTAGCAAAGACTTGAATGTTGTGGGCTGACATGTGAGAAAAGCCCAAATACAAACAGTTGCTTGCTGATTTTGGAATATGAAACGATGTGCCTGTTTGGATACTGATATATAAATAATAATTCTCAAATGAGAGAGGGGATGAGAAGAGAAGTAGAATACAGTAGGATAGAATAGATACAGTTTAGAGGAACACAATGTGCCATTGATCTAAGACTCTGGTGTATGTTTTGAAATCATGGAGATATCAATGAGAACTATCCGATTTGTTGATGTATTTTCTAGTGCTAATTGTTTTGTTGTGCCTATTGAAAGAGTTATTTAAGTTGTCTCTAAAATTGATATTGTCTGGTTATTTAAATGAACATAACAAGTTTATGTTAGGTTTATCAGTACACATTTGTTGTATATATGTGATTGGTTGATAGGTTCTTTCAAGGAAGGATTAAATCCTTTCAATTAATCACAGTAATCAGGGGATTCATTTAGATCAGTAAGAAGAACTTAATAACCACAGTCTTGCATGTTTATACCAGTTATAAATAAAAAATATGCCAAACAATTTGAATATCCTCCAGAAAGAAGTCACTCATTTAAGATTTCATTTGACTCCGTATACCATATAGGGCACTGGTCTCACCATTTACATTATTTAGTCTCATTCATATTTTACATTTACATATCAGGTTTTAGTCTTCAATTTAGTATACAATTTATTCCAAGTTCACTCCATTTTGTCCACTTTTGTTTGCCTTTGTGGATAAATCACTGCAAGAAAGAAAATCATTGGTTAAGTCTGCTTCATCCATTTTAGGTACACCCGCCTAGATCTAGCAGCACCTGAAGAGTAGATGGTTTAATTATTTCAAACCTTGTTCTGTTACCCTAAAACGTTGTGAAAGCTTGGCAACCTTTTGTGGTTCAAAACTGCATTTTTGAGAGCTAACATCTTTCGATCCAATGTTTCTAGACAACAAATATCACTTGGACATGACCTTATCAACTTATTCTCAGAACCGTAAGTCTTGAAACCAAAATTTGGAGAAATCTAGAGCAATTACATTTTTCCCATACAACAGCCAGATATACTGAAATGCATAATTCACATATTGGTGAAAATATTCCGCACTATACGAGAATCTAGAAGCCCAAATTCTAGATATAGAAACTACAAACCATCATGAACAATATGTCAAAACTATACAAACATAGAAGTAATATGGATCACATCCTGAAGCATACACCAAATACCTACATGACATTGTTTTCCCTATTTACCAAATTTTCTCAAAAGCACTTGGAACCCCAAGTACCAAAGACATCAATCTAGCACATTACTTCACTGTAACACACCTCCATACACATCAACATAAGGATAAATCCATGTACTCACAGCACCACAACTATACATGCACAACTTGCAAACCTTCTTTATTACAATTTTCTTAATATCCTCAACAGTCAATAACCAATTTCCAATTTCCATGACATCAATGCCAACAACAAGTAGTTTATAACTAGTTGACATCAATGAAAACACCTTCATACTTGCAATAGACATGTCATGATTCTAGGAGGTTAGAATTTTTTGTTACTAATCCCCCTAAGCCTTGGCATGGGATTAGTTTTCAAAAGAATTATCTGCACCAGATGGAGGTATAGATGCATTTGATTTATCCTTGTTCTCATGTTCTTATTTTTTCTTCCAAATCTTTTCAATTTCCTTCTTAACTTCAGTAGGATGAAATTTCTTCATTGATTTATTCCTCAGTTTTGGATTATTCTACCTTCCATTCTTTCTTCTACATAATCTTGAAATGTGTCTAGGTTTGTTTCAATTTTAGCATACAATATTTTTTTGACCAAACTGACTTCTATTCATTCTTGATGTGCATTGGTTAGCCTTATGTCCAAATACGTTGCATGTATAATAGTATTCAATAAAATATTGAAAAATTATACCAATATTAAATATATTCATCATTTGAATTTTGCACTCAGTAGCTCTATGTCCAATTTTTTTGCATGTGAAATATTGTCCAAAAAAGGATCCAACATTCTGACTCATTCTACTTCTACATTCTATAGATTTATGTCCAGATCTATTGCATAAAAAATAAATACCATTGAAATATGGGTACCTTTGAAAATTTGGTTATTAGATAGGATGGTATGTGCAAGATCATGATGGACCAAAAAGTGGCAATATGTAAGTGATATGATGGCCCATGTGGTTGATGACTTTTGTTTACCCAAGGTGTTAAACGAAAAGGGTTTTAAAGGAGATTCTCATCTTTCACCAATATAGATTAAACTTTACTTTAAATTTAATAAATAATTATTATTCATTTCTATTTAAGATTCTGACTAAGATCCTTTGATTGATAGGATGATTGAAAAAATCTATAAGCTTTCAAATGGTATCACTTTTTTGGATACAAAACATACATATTCTCTACTTCACATACTATAGGATTTAAAAGAAAAATTCTGAATTCGTAGTTTTGACAAGTTAGGATGGTGGAACATATGATTTTGTTTTTAAAAGTGTAATAAAAATTATCATTAATTATTTACATGGAAAAAAATTACAAAATATATGCACCACATTGGGACATGAGTCCTCTACTTATGTCTAAAATATTTAGCAAAATATTATCATTTTATTTATTGGTTAGGAGGTGGTCAGGATAGACACCTGCTTCTTATTTTTTCACTGAAATTTAAGTACTGCTGTATTGAAATTTCAAGGATATAAATAGATTTTTTATTTTTAAGATATACCTAGTAGTTTAGAAACTAAATTCAATTTTCTACATATTCTATTCTTACATATTTTTGAAATAATATAGATAAATTATTCAAATTTTTACATCAAGTTTCCTAACTCTGATTTTTTTGATTTTTTTGCCACTTAAGGGCCTATTTTTTCCATGATAATCCTGCACATACCTAGGAGATCTACCAGTATTGCTTCTTTGATTCTTGAACTTTCTTTCATTTGCTTGAGTCTACTTTTAATTTTTAGCCTTGTTAGGTGTCTAATTTTTCTTTGAAATTTATCCTTCCTCAAGTCCCAAACCACCTTTATCCTTAGAAGGTTTTTGAATTGCAATTAATTCATCAAGCATTGTAGTAGTTGTTTTGAAATTGTCCTCATGAACTCTTGCTTTCTCCAGATGTGATCTTAGGTTTACCACTTCTTGTTCAATATTTGTACATTCATCAACCTTGCTTTGTATCTTAGAATTCAAACAATCCTCAGTTATTTTCTTTTCTTCCATGTGTAGTTTCATTCCAGTAATATCTTCATTTACCTTCTTCAACTATTCATTAACTTCTCTATGTCTTTCTTTGAAGTTTTTGATTTATTCTCTTATCTTTCTGAGATGTTCATTTGCATCTCCTCAACTTTCCTTCAAAATATTGTTCTCAATTTCAACTTTTTCAAGATCTTCAAGAGTAGCTTTAAGTTCTTTGTCAAACATGCAATAATCTTCTTCATATTTGATTGCAAAAATTTCTTCCAGAGGAATAGAATACTTTTTGTCAGCCATGTGTTCAAACTCTAAGATCTTCCTCAAGCTGTTAGGCTTTTCAAAAGGAACTAGGATCTGATACCAATTGTTGAACACCCAGAATACTAAGAGGGGTGGTGAGTCAATATTCTATTAAACCATTTAGTCATAATCCACCCAATTATCAAAACATACCTAACTGCATTTATGAATGAAAACATGAAGGTGTATCAATGGGTTAGTTTCAGATAGGTTAGCAGATTAGATTAATAAACAAAACCCAAAGAAACTATGAAATACATTGAAAGCTTAAAAAAATTAAAATAGTTATACATGTTACTCATTTCTTCCATGATTCCTTTCCATAGCACCTTCTAACTTGCAGCAATTGTGATTGTTGCCCTAAGATTTGTGTGTGTGAGCAAATAATTATGACCAAGCCCTATGCAAGTTTTGAAGGATTTAAATGACAAATAAAGACTATGCCTATACCTATGACAAAATGACTATGATCAAGTTAAAATAAGCTAAGTGCAAAGTAAAATCTAAGCATAAGCGTGTTATAATAATGAAGTCATCCCAAAATGTGAGCAAAATTGGTATTTTATAGAAAATGCAATTTTGGACAGACGAACGAGATTGAAAGCTGACAAAGCCTTAAATCAGTGCATGAGATTTCATGTGACAATCCCTAATTAGGGTTAGGAAAAAATTATTAAATAAGGTAGTCAAGATGTCATTTTGAAAGAATTGAATCAGTGATCGAGAATAAATGTGATAATTAGTTAAAGATAAAGACTACTTGATTTGCAAGATTCAAAAATCAAAAGAGGATAAAGGTTGGTGAAAAGAAATTTGGAAAATCAAGAATTTGCTCCAATTACTTGATTTTTGGGGAAAGATACCATTTTGAATTAAATTGGTCAAAATATATAGGTGTGACAATAAATGTCGATTTTCAGATTATTTGCAAAATGAAGTGAGTTAATAAAATGAAATCACTTTAAATAATTTCATTTATTTAAAATGAGAGAAATGTTAAATTAGGTAATTAAATAATTAAATATAATCATTTAATTTAGAAGGATTATATTGATAATTAAATAAATTAAAATTAATTTAGTATGATAATTAGTGACATGCTAAATAAATAAATAAAGTCATTTATTTAATAATCAAAAGAAGACATAAGGAATTAAATATATTAATAAATTTATTTAATTGTAAGAAGATAATAGACCATTAGTGACGTATCGAATAAATAAATTTATTTATTTAATAATCATGAAGAATAAAGAGAAATGAATTAATTAAATAATT
>VDFB02231461.1:0-23547 GCA_007258455.2 Sequoia sempervirens
GGAAAAATATAATAATGTAAATTATAAATCTTGTAATTTTCATACTATTTTTTGCACTTGATTTACTGTCCATATCTTGTAGCATTCTTATAGTCTCATTTGACCTTGCACTATCCTTTATGTCACTCTCAATTCTAACATCGACTTTGTGTTTGTGTATTTCACCATTTTATCTAGATATAAATAATTTCTTTTCCATGTTAAGCCAATTCTTTGCTAACTTTCCAAGTTATTTTTGGCATTATTGTAGTTTGACACTATTTCAACTCATGGGCCTCTTTATGATATGTTAATATTCTCAAATTTTGTAACTATACAATGGAAATTTCCCTTTATTCTTTCCACCTTTTTTTGCATGTCCATGCAAGTATAGCTATTAATAGATCCATTGGGCGAGTCCCAACAACTAGCTCGCTTGGAATACCTCTTCACCTTATAATATATCTCTTATTAAAATATCCATGTGCTCCTTATTTATATCTACCAATATTATACTCTCTCAAGCTATTTTTCTAGTATCCTACAACCATTTACAACATTCTCAATTATTGTTTTTGTTCCAACATTATCTTCATGAACTCTTGCCACCATTGAGGACAACCACTATGATTTATAGGTGATATTGTTTAAATTTCCATTAAGCTTTCCTTGTTGTGGATTTTTTTTGGAACATTGGGAACTTTATCTAGGTTTCCTTTATCTCACCACACACACATAAGGGTGTTCATCCTTATAGATAGGGATTGCACATCAATAAATTCCTTTGTTATTATCATTCTTATTTTATAAAGGCACATAGCTTGAGAGAACACACTCTCAAACTATATTTTTATATTTTTGTTAACTATGGAGCTCAAAAGACCAAAATAGGGGCTTGACCTACCCCCTTTCTTCTCTCTATTTATATTATAGGTTATTGAAAAACCTTGAACACACAAAGTTTTGTTGTTTCTCTTTCTCTCTCTTTTTATTTTTATTTATTTTGTTGAAAATTATTATTTTTTCTATTCATTCATGTAATATATTTTGTTGGCTTCTCTTGCTTTTGTTTTACCTTGTGTAAAGGTATATTATAGAATTGTTACCTAATTGTGCTTTTCAACCCAATCAGGTTAGGCTAGGACATCACTGATATTTTCCACTTTCAAGAAGGAGAAAGGTACACAAAATATTATGCTAAAGTTACTCATAATCATACATATAGTTCCATGAAATTAATTTTTAGTTTTCATTATGCAATTGCTTTACAGAAAGAAGGAATCGTACACAAAATTTTGCACAAAGTAGTTGTTTAAATTCATTACAAGAAGTATGCTTATAAGTTTCCCACACAAGTTGTGGGAATAACTGAATAGGATGCAACAAAAGAAAAAATGTACATTTGAAAGTAAAAGAGGACATGTAAGAGAAAAGGGATCCATCATTGCCTAAATGACAAACCCCATTGTTTTGCATCTTCAATTACTTTGTTGATAGCTCCAGAGGTGTCTGTAGGGGACAAAGAAAATGATGTTAGAGCTTAGGATTCCATGTCTCTTATATGTCAAATCATCAGATATACAACCTATCTCTTATTAAGCATCAAATCAGTGAGTTAAAGGTGTTTCAAGATTAGATACACAATTATCATGAAGATCCAAGAAGAGTAAACATCATCTAATCTTCATAAGAAGTTATAGGCTTCTTAGTTTTCTTGACTTATTTTTTGACTGTGTAGGTACATGTATAATCTTATCATACAAAACAATAGGGAATTCATAGCTTGGGAACCTTATGAGGACAATCTTGAATGTATACAAAAGAATGGATAGTCAAGGATCTTCAAGGTTTCAAATGATATAAAGACAACCATTTCAATGAGGTAGTTTTTTTTATCCCTAAGGGATAGTCTATAAGGTTGTCAGTATGATGAAAGAGCAGGAACATACAGAGGGATAGTCACCTTAAGGAGAAGCCAATGACAAAGGAAAAATAATTGTGAGACAATGCAAACCTACTTGTGAAGAGGGTAGTCTACAGTCATGAACACCAAGGAATCATAGTCATAGTAGTATCAAGCAAAATAGATTGAAATAACAGTCCATACCATGCTCTTGAATATCAAGGAAACAAATTTTCAAAGGGAAAGAGCTACAGTGTAGTCATAATTGACATTTTTTAATGGACCGTTTAAAGTTTGAAGAGGCTGCCAGGATTCAAGAAGTAAAAGATAGTCAATAGAGGATCAGAGACAAGTAAATCCCATGATAGTTTAAGTCATCATTCAAAAGGTAGCCAAATATGTGATAGTAATCAAAGAAGGAAAATCCATTAATCACATTATTGGATAGTCCATTGAAGGCATTATGAGGACAGTCTATTGTAGAGCCATCAAATCATATATAAAAGATAGTAGCTTTAATGAATAGGATAGTCGATAGACACAATTAAAAGGTGACAATAAAAATAATGTGATGAGGATAAGAGGCCTGCCTGTACACAACCAATCATTTTGGATGTATTGAAAGACAATGATGAAGTAAAGACACAAAAGAGAATTTCTAACGGTGGTTGATGAGGTTTATGAAATCAAGTAATTGTTTGAGTTATTAGTGGCTATACAAATAAAGTTAGCAGTGGGAAGGAGTTGACAGTAGGCAATGCCCATGATAGGCTTCTTGTGGTGATCATAGTCTCCATGCTAAGCATGTTGATGTTGATCTATAATGAAGGGATGAAGTAGGGTCACATTTTAGTCTTACCTAGACTTCTTATATTACTGTTGGCGTAAAATCTAACACCTCTGGAGTGCAGGTTTGTATGGACAGCTATGTACACTACGCAATGAGTGCTCTTCAAATTAGGAGGGGAAGCTCCCTCGTTGTGCTGGAATGCATGAAAAGAGAAGTAATCTAAGTCCTATCTTTTTGTTCTCAACTGGAAGAGGCACAAGGTTAAGAAAACCAAGAACGTTGCAGCTAAGGATTTTCTAGTTTCATAGATCATTAACTACAACTAAGCTAACTAATTTAAATCTATCCAGTTTCCTCAAGAAAACAGAGCATGAGGAAATGGAGTAGGGATGACTATCGGATGATAAACGAGTTTAGACTCTCTACTTGAAGGAAAGGTGGCACAACTATCATCTCAATCTAAACAAGCTTATTGGGCACAAAACAGATTTAAGAATTCACCAAGATGATCTTATGAAACCCTGTGTGGCATAACACTTGATCAAAATAGTAAAACTTCACAAAACAGCCTTTATCATTACAATCTCATGAAACCCTGTGTGGCATAACGATTGATCACAATGGATAAGATACACAAAACAACTTTATCATCTCAATCTCTTGAAACCCTATGTGGCATAACAATTGACCTCAATGGTAAATATGTTAAAACAGATCTAACTATGGGAGGAATTTACCACGCCAATCTTATGGAACCCTATGTGGCATAACACTTGATTGAAAGTAGTAAAGACTTCACAAAATGATTTTATCATCACAATCTCACGAAACCCTATGTGGCATAACTTATGATTGAAATGATAAAAAAGATTCACAAAGCATGCATCCACACCATTACGATTGCATGAAACCTATGTGGCATAACAATTAATCATAATAGTAAAGACGCATGAACAAATACCAAAAGAGCAATATTGAGGGCAAGGTAGGCACAACATATATTTCTCTCTCAAGAAAAAGTTATTTACAAATGAGCAAAAGCTCTTATTTATATACATCAAGGTGTAGGGAACCCTAAAATCACCTTGAGTCATCTACAGTTCTTGCAATGCATGCAAGATTTGCTGCCAAACCCTAATGGAAATCAAACCTCTGATTAGCTTTGGAAACTACCATAATTCTTGTGATACAAAATAACCTAAATGGACCGTATTGCAAGCATGCTGCGTTCTTATTTAAGCAATTCTTTAGACCTACCTGATTCACTTTGGAAGCCTATAACTCCTGTGTTGATAATTCCAAGGATGAGATAAGCATGTGTTAAGTCAGCAAGTGAACTGAAGACTGGAAGTCGAGTTAACTGCTGCTCATGACTCAATCCTCGAAATTAACTGCAGGTTCCAACTGGCAGATCACTCCATGTCAACTCGGTCTAACAGTTCGACTAAGAACTCATCGATCTCTCTGTCATCTAGTACTTTGACACTACTCAAAACAACAGTCTGTTTCTTTAGTTCTTTGTCACTTTCCTTGACTGTATGCATACATTCTTTAACATTTTCAGTCGCCTTCTTGAAACTAGCTGAAATTTCTGAAAATGTGATCAGAACCTCCATCAAGATATATCAAACATGCTTTTGAAACTCAGTTTGTACAACCTCGAGATCAGCGTAGGTATCATCTTCACGAAGATAATGGTACGGGATTTGAGTGACTTTTGCGGCTTCGTAAATGAAGTAATCTCTGTTCCTTCTACAGCGTAACGCTTCATTGTCAGCTACTCTGATGAAAACCTAAATTAAGACCAATTTGGTCTCGAATTCAGTCTAGTTGAACTACCTTCTGAAAAACTTTCCCATTGACTGTGAACATGACTATCTTTTGACAACTTTCTCGGAAAACTAAAATGGCTCCTGGTGAGGCTAAAAATAGCCCGTCGGAGGATTATTTTCACCAAAAATTCTGAGACATGGGTTTTGTCTGGAAAATGATTCTAAGACAACCCACAACGTCAAAGTTGTGAAAAAATGCCGTTTAGCCTAACATGCAAAGACTTTTCAATCGAGAACTGCAGGGGTTTTTAGAGCTTCTCGGGGCAATTTTTCATGAGAAAATCTGGAACATGGGTTTTGTGCACAACGGAATTCTGAACAAACCTAGATGATGAGATCTTCAAAAAGATGTGATTTTGGCCCACATGCAAAGAAATTCTCGGAAAAAAAGCACAAAGCTTCAGAATGAAGGCTACGGGGCAATTTTCTCGAAAAAATCTAAGACGTGGGTTTTGTTGCAAATGCTGAAATATGCGAACCCAGATGATCAGATTCTGAATATGTGTTGAATTTCTTTGACATGCGAAGAAAGTACCTAAGATGAGAAATAGAAGAAATAAGACAAAAGATAGAAAGTTTTGCTTGTCTGCTTCTGAAAAATCTGCCAACCTCTTCTTTGGAACTTGATGAAACCTGCATGTAAAGTGAAAATAAAGTCTAGAATCGACTTCCTCTGAACAATTTGAACTCGTTGCTTCGAAGAATGCTGAAAACGGACACCTGAATCACCTTCAGCTTGCTGGTCGCTCAAGAAGAATATGAGCTTCAGAGCAAAAGATGATGAAATAATGGACGCCATTGCTGAAATGAATAGAATTTTATTAATGAAATTCGTACAAAGCATGAAATCCTTGAAAAATGACGCTTGGCTTCTTATTGGACCCCATCTTAGTTAACTGAAACTCAGATATGCTAAATAAATAGCCATGCATTAGGGTTTCCCTTTCGACACTTCAGTTAACCACTCTATGCGAGTTTGACTTCAGTTAATCATCTTCATTGAATTTTCCATCCTTCAAACTTGCTTTGGATTCACCAAATTGAACTAAGGCGACCCTTTTGATAACTTCAGTTAACAATCTTGATTGAAATGAGAAATTCGCCATCTTCATGCAATAAACAATCTAAAAATAGCGACCCTTTTCAATCTTCAGTTGGCCTTCAACAAGTGCGCCAACTTCACACTTATGCTTCAATTCATTTCTAAAAATAACAACCCTTTCAAAACTAAAGTTGCCATTCCTTGAAAAGTGCATAGCTTCACTAATTCATGCTTCACTTTTCAAAAACTAAAAATAGCGACCCTTTTCATGAGTGAAGTTATCAACTTCAAATTCGCCATACTTCACTAAAAATGCTTCATGCTTCACAAAATAATGCTTCATTAATAAAATCTAAATATGGCGACCCTTTTTGAACTTCAGTTGACATTTAATGAAGCATCATCTTCACTAAAAACTTCACAATTGCAACCAAATGCGCCATACATGTAGACTTCAGTTGACATTTAGTGGTAATCTTCAGTTAAGTCAACATGCAATCAAGTTAACTCAACATGCAAGGTAGTTAACTGAACATGCAAACTGAAAGCTCACTCCACATGCCAATATATGAACTGAAGATGAAAACCCAGAAATCGTTCAGTCTAACTGCAGTCAGAACTCCAGTTAAGGCGTCCATTACACTCACTTTCGAAAATTCAACTTTGACCTTTCAAGCGAATTCCAGACTTAGCCAAATTTTATGAAAATTTAAGCTAAAAACCTCTGCCGGGACCTCTGATCATCCTCTGACACTGGTTGACTGACTTCTCCGATTGGCTGGCTAATAGGTGCATTGCAGAGCTGAGTAAAAACTGATCAAAAGATATCTTGAGACTGTACGCCATAAAATTGATATCTGAAGGCTCAAAAATCCAAGCGCCTTTTTCAAAAGCTACACTTTTTCCCAGGCAGTCAAATTTTGACTTCTGCGTTTCGTACAAAGGGAAAAATAAATCCTTCATAACTTCTGATTTATCAACTTTCAGGACTGGATCTCAGGTTCACTGCGAAGCTAACCTCATTCTGTACAACAGCTATAAAGGCACATTTCCCAAGAAAACATCATTTGAGGGATGAAAAACAAGGGCGCCTTTTTGAAAAGTTGCTCTTTTTCCTCCAGACTTGGCTATTTTTGGAAATGATCAAAATAACATAAAAACCCTAACTGCAAGCTATTGAGACATCTTCTGATCTGACGGAGACAGGCAACGGAAAGCTGAACGTAACACGGACACATTGAATATCTGATATCATCAGAAAGAAAACATTAAAGGCTTGAAAAGCTCAGGCGCCTTTCTCAAAATGTGCTCTTTTACTTTTTCCTCTGATATTCTGACTAAGATTTGACCCTACGTTTGACCTCAGGTTCAGGTACTTCAGCAACTCAGATTCACCCACTGACAGATGTGTCGCGAAGTTTGAACAAATATGAGATAAACATCTTGGATGGCATTTAGCCAAAAACCTTCATTTGGCACCTCAAAAAGATGGGCGCCTTTCTCAAAAGCTGCACTTTTCTCCAGTGTTAGTCAATTCTCGCTTTCGCCTCATTTTGCGCTGTATCTTCCGTAACTTGCCTGAAATAGGTCCGTTTGATAGGCTTGATAGCTCACTACGAAGCTGACGTGATGCCGGACAAAAGTCTGCTGGAGGTGACAAACCCTAAAAATAGGATCTGAGCCCCTAAAAGATAGGGCGCCTATTTGAAAAAGTGCTCCCCTCTCCAGAGAGAAAATTTCAGTGATTTTCCTTCAAATTTTCACTTTTCTTGAATTTTTTCAGTAACAGATTGACATGATACTGACACCAACTCCATATTTAAAAACCCCAAAAATGACCTTCTGACATCACTTTAACAAGATTAAAACTCAATTAAGCAAAATGCCTTAGTGAAGCAAAAATTTTGGTTTTGGGTACAACATTAGGCTCCGTCTGGTGACCATGTCGGATACTTACGGCATAGGAGATCCCTAGAATCTCAGTGTTTCACAGACCAGTGACTTATAAGTTGGGTATATGGAGTCAGGACTTCCCTAATCACCTAAAACATTAAAGTTCCTAAAAACTTAACCTAAAAAATCACCTAAAACAAGACTACTTAAATCACCTATAACACGACAAAACATCACAGAATGGGGAAAAAACAAAACGACATAACGATAAAACATAAAAATACTTACAAAACAATATTTACAATATTACTCCTCCCCCGGAGGGTTGAAGTGCTTTGAATATTATCCACTGCATGGCAGCGGGAAGAGCCTCCCACCAATGTCGTTTCTGCTTGAAAGGCTTAACTTCTCTTCTAGGAATTGCAGGAGGCAATCCTTCTGGAATGAAGATTCTTGGGTATTCATATATCCATGCAAAAGTAATCTGCAAAAAGTCAGAATATGATGCAAATGGGAAATCTAATACCCCGAAGGTATTAGTTCTATTGTTGTCCATCCTGGGGATGTCAAATTCTTCAAACCAATCGATTGAGTTCCAAACTCGATTTCTGTAATGCCGAAGGTGATCTTTTCTGACTTGATAATATCCTTTGACTGGCTCGTCAATCAGCTCTACATCACCTTTAACACATAGGAGTTTGATTCCCATGTCTTCGACATCTTTGAGGCCTTGCAAAAGCACCTCTTTTTCAGTTTCAGTGAACTCCAATTGCAGGCAATTTGCAACTGAGTTCAACTGTTCTTTAGGGGATATGATCAATTCCCCTTCTTCTAAAAATGTTGTTGAACAATCTCCATCGAACTGTATTGTCCATGACTTCGTATCCTCTATCGGTCTCTTTTCAGAACAAGAAATGTTCTGATCTTCAATTTTTATCTCTGACAGAGTTACACAATTACCAGGACCTGTTTCAGGCTTTGCTTCTACTGGAACATTTGATTTGAGCACTGCCTGCTTCTTTGCAACCTTGAGAATCTGATCTAATTCTTCTGGATGATCCTGAAGATATTCTAGTTGCGATATTTGTACCTTGGTCTTCATCATGGAAGCTACAATGTCAAAATTTGCTGAAGACGTCTCTTGAGCAACTGGCATAGTAATGTCACGTGAAGATTTGGGTTTAGAAGTGAAAGGAACTTCTTCACCCTCTTCATTTGATTTCTGCCTTTCTTCTTCTTCTTTCTGTGCTTTGAAATGTTGAACATGTGTAAACACAGGAGGAGCGTACTGACGGTATTCTTCTTCTTCTTCTTGATTTACGGGTTCTTCATCAAAGTATCCCGCTGCGGAGTCGCCATCGAAGTTGTCCATCTGTGGTAAAACAACCTTCGAACTTGGTATTGGTACAAAACTAGAACTGGGAGCAGCTTTAGTGTATCCCATGATTTGGATCATTCTCAGGTTCTCTGGACAAGTGGATCCAGAATGCTCATTAGTGTCATGAAAAGGACAAAATACTACACTGTGTGCAGCTTCAATCATTGATCTTGGTGGAGATATTGGCAACCGTGGCTGAAGATTATCTCTCTTTGGCTGGTACGGTTGCTGAATTGGAGATCTGATGAAATTTTCTTTCATCAAGCCAAAAGTAATCATATTATCTTCCAACTCAATGGCGTGTTCTTGTGCACTCTTCAACTCTGTTGCTTTGGCCGTCTTCAGAAAGAAGGCTATTTCTGATGGAAGAGCATTTATGAAACAGCTTATCAGAATCTCCGGTGATGGATCGAATGTAGAAGAAATTATTGTAACAAGACGATTAAATCTTGCTACAAAATCCCTCATGTGTTCTTTGTGCTCCATCTTTGAATTTGTGAGCTGGGCAAACAACATATGATTGTCTTCAACGGGCTTGAATCTCGCCAAAAACTTCTCGCTCATAGTTGCCCAACTTGTGATACTGCCCGGTGCCAGGTGATTGAACCAGTCAGAAGCATTTCCCACAAGAGTCTCGACAAAGAGACACACCGCGATGTCTTCATGCTCCACGTGCAAGACAGCGCAAGCTGTTGTGAACGCAGAAAAATGGTCCTCCGGGTGTTGAGTTCCATTGCCATGAAACCGAGGAAAACACTTCCTTGACCCTTTAGGTAACTCATGATTTACCTCAAAAGCCAAAGGTCCAATGTTATTACCCCAAGGTAATGGGGGTGGACGTCACCTGTCAACATTGTTGTTGTTATCATCCATTGCTTCTGTGTGGATCATGCAATCGGATGCCAGAGTATCATTCCTGTGAAATAAAAGTGTAAAGCTTTTCTTGAAGTTTTCTTGCCTCGTGCCCCACGGTGGGCACCAAAAAACTATTGGCATAAAATCTAACACCTCTGGAGTGCAAGTTTGTACGAATAGCTATGTACACTACGCAATGAGTGCTCTTCAAATTAGGAGGGGAAGCTCCCTCGTTGTGCTGGAATGCATGAAAAGAGAAGTAATCTAAGTCCTATCTTTTTGTTCTCAGCTGGAAGAGGCACAAGGTTAAGAAAACCAAACGTTCTGGCTAGAAAGTTTTTCCTGGTTTTAGCAGATCATTAACTACAACTAAGCTAACTAATTTAAATCTATCAGTTTCCTCTCCAAAAACAGAGCATAGAAATGGAAGGCGGGGATAAATATGGACGTCTGTGGTTAGACTCTCCTTTAGAAACCAGGTAGGCAACTATCATCTCAATCTAAACAAGCTTATTGGGCACAAAACAGATTTAAGAATTCACCAAGATGATCTTATGAAACCCTGTGTGGCATAACACTTGATCAAAATAGTAAAACTTCACAAAACAACCTTTATCATTACAATCTCACGAAACCCTGTGTGGCATAACGATTGATCACAATGGATAAGAAACACAAAACAACTTTATCATCTCAATCTCTTGAAACCCTATGTGGCATAACAATTGACCTCAATGGTAAATATGTTCAAATAGATCTAACTATGGGAGGAATTTACCACGCCAATCTTATGGAACCCTATGTGGCATAACACTTGATTGAAAGTAGTAAAGACTTCACAAAATGATTTTATCATCATAATCTCACGAAACCCTATGTGGCATAACACTTGATTGAAATGATAAAAGATTCACAAGACGTAAAGAATCCACCATTACAATTGCATGAAACCCTATGTGGCATAACAATTAATTGCAATAGCGAAGACACATGAACCAATACAAAAAGAGCAATATTGAGGGCAAGGTAGGCGCAGCATATATTTCTCTCAAGCAAAAGTTATTTACAAATGAGCAAAAGCTCTTATTTATATACCTCAAGGTGTAGGTAACCCTAAAATCACCTTGAGTTCACTACAGTTCTTGCAATGCATGCAAGTTATGCGCCCTAACCCTAATAAAGTAAACTATACAGTTAACTGGCAAGTTACCATCAGTTTAACTGGTACAAATAACCTAATTGGACCATGTGCAAGCATGCTGCGATCCTTATTTAAAGCAAAGTTAACTGGACACTACCCTCGATTAACTGGAAACCCTAACCCTAACTCCTGTGATGATAATTCCAAGGATGAGATAAGCATGTGTTAAGTCAGTGAGTGAACTCAAGACTGAAAGTCGAGTTAACTGCCACCTATGACTCAATCCTCGAAATTAGCTGAGGGTTCCAACTAGCGAGATCTGTTCCGCCAGCTCGAGTGCTTGCTTAGACTAAGAACTCGCTCGATCTCTGTCATCTAGTACTTTGACTACTCAAAACAACGATCTGTTTTCTTTGGATTCTTTGTCACTTTCCTTGTTGTCCTTTTATTCTTTACATTCTTCAGTCGCCTTCTTGAAACTCGCTGAAATTACTGAAAATGTGATCAGAACCTCCATCAAGATATCATAAACATGCTTCTGAAACTCAATTTGTACAACCTCGAGATCAGCGTGGGTATCATCTTCCGCGAAGATAATGAATGCGAGATTTGGTGACTTTTGCTGGAAAGCCGGTAAGTAGAGTAATCTATGTTCATACATTAGCAGCTTCATTGTCATTTATACGATGAAAACCTAAATTAAGACCAATTTGGTCTTGAATTCAGTCTAGTTGAACTGCCTTCTGAAAAACTTGCCCGTTGACTGTGAACATGACTATATTCTGACAACTTTCTGAAGAGGCTGAAAAAGCTCGGTGAGGCTAAAATAGCAGGTCAGTTATTTTCTGAAAATTAGAGACATGGGTTTTGTATAGGAAAATGATTCTAAGACAACCCTAGCGTCAAAATTAATGGCATGGATTTAGCCTAATGCAAAGACTTTTCGGTCAGAAATATGAGGGGTTTTAAGAGCTTCTAGAACTATTTTCATAAATACAGGTCTTATGGGTTTTGTGCACAACGGAATTCTGAACAAACCTAGATGATGAGATCTTCAAAAAGATGTGATTTTGGCCCACATGCAAAGAAATTCTCAGAAAAAAAGCACAGAGCTTCAGAATGAAGGCTACGGGGATATTTTCTCAAAAAAATCTAAGACGTGGGTTTTGCTGCAAATGCTGAAATATGCGAACCCAGATGATCAGATTCTGAATATGTGTTGAATTTCTTTGACATGCGAAGAAAGTACCTAAGATGAGAAATAGAAGAAATAAGACAAAAGATAGAAAGTTTTGCTTGTCTGCTTCTGAAAAATCTGCCAACCTCTTCTCTGGAACTTGATGAAACCTGCATGCAAAGTGAAAATAAAGTCTAGAATTGACTTCCTCTGAATAATCTGAACTCGTTGCTTCGAAGAATGCTGAAAATGGACACCTGAATCACCTCCAGCTTGCTGGTCGCTCAAGAAGAATATGAGCTTCAGAGCAAAAGATGATGAAATAATGGACGCCATTGCTGAAATGAATAGACTTTTATTAATGAAATTCATACAAAGCATGAAATCCTTGAAAAATGGTGCTTGGCTTCTTATTGGACCCCATCTTAGTTAACTGAAACTCAGATATGCTAAATAAATAGCCATGCATTAGGGTTTCCCTTTCGACACTTCAGTTAACCACTCTATGCGAGTTTGACTTCAGTTAATCATCTTCATTGAATTTGCCATCCTTCAAACTTGCTTTGGATTCACCAAATTGAACTAAGGCGACCCTTTTGATAACTTCAGTTAACAATCTTGATTGAAATGAGAAATTCGCCATCTTCATGCAATAAACAATCTAAAAATAGTGACCCTTCTCAATCTTCAGTTGGCCTTCAACAAGTGCGCCAACTTCACACTTATGCTTCAATTCATTTCTAAAAATAACAACCCTTTCGAAACTAAAGTTGCCATTCCTTGAAAAGTGTGTAGCTTCACTAATTAATGCTTCATCAAAAATATCTAAAAATGGCGACCCTTTTCATAACTGAAGTTAACACTCAAATGCACCTTACTTCACAAATTAATGCTTCATCAAAATATGGCGTCCCTTCTTGAACTTCAGTTGACACTCAATGAAGCGCCATCTTGACTAAAACTTCACAATTGCAACCAAATCGCCATACATGTAGACTTCAGTTGACTTTTAGTGGTAATCTTCAGTTGAACTTAACATGCAACCAAGTTAACTGAACATGCAAGGTAGTTAACTGAACATGCAAACTAGTTAACTGAACATGCAAACTGAAAGATCACTCCACATGCCAATATATGAACTGAAGATAACAACCCAGAAAACGTTCAGTCTAACTGCAGTCAGAACTCCAGTTAAGGCGTCCATTCAACTACTCACTTTCGAAAATTCAACTTTGACCTTTCAAGCGAATTCCAGACTTAGCCAAATTTTATGAAAATTTAAGCTAAAAACCTCTGCCGGGACCTCTGATCATCCTCTGACACTGGTTGACTGACTTCTCCGATTGGCTGGCTGACAGGTGCATTGCAGAGCTGAGTAAAAACTGATCAAAAGATATCTTGAGACTGTACGCCATAAAATTGATATCTGAAGGCTCAAAAATCCAAGCGCCTTTTTCAAAAGCTGCGCTTTTTCTCAGGCAATCAAATTTTGACTTCTGCGTTTCGTACAAAGGGAAAAATAAATCCTTCATAACTTCTGATTTATCAACTTTCAGGACTGGATCTCAGGTTCACTGCGAAGCTAACCTCATTCTGTATGACAGCTGTAAAGGCACATTTCCCAAGAAAACATCATCTGAGGGATGAAAAACAAGGGCGCCTTTTTGAAAAGTTGCTCTTTTTCCTCCAGACTTGGCTATTTTTGGAAATGATCAAAATAACATAAAAACCCTGACTGCAAGCTGTTGAGACATCTTCTGATCTGACGGAGATAGGCAACGGAAAGCTGAACGTAACACGGACACATTGAATATCTAATATCATCAGAAAGAAAACATTAAAGGCTTGAAAAGCTCAGGCGCCTTTCTCAAAATGTGCTCTTTTACTTTTTCATCTGATATTCTGACTAAGATTTGACCCTACGTTTGACCTCAGGTTCAGGTACTTCAGCAACTCAGATTCACCCACTGACGGATGCGTCGCGAAGTTTGAACAAATATGAGATAAACATCTTGGATGGCATTTAGCCAAAAACCTTCATTTGGCACCTCAAAAAGATGGGCGCCTTTCTCAAAAGCTGCACTTTTCTCCAGTGTTAGTCAATTCTCGCTTTCGCCTCATTTTGCGCTGTATCTTCCGTAACTTGCCTGAAATAGGTCCGTTTGATAGGCTTGATAGCTCACTACGAAGCTGACGTGATGCCGGACAAAAGTCTGCTGGAGGTGACAAACCCTAAAAATAGGATCTGAGCCCCTAAAAGATAGGGCGCCTATTTGAAAAAGTGCTCCCCTCTCCAGAGAGAAAATTTCAGTGATTTTCCTTCAAATTTTCACTTTTCTTGAATTTTTTCAGTAACAGATTGACATGATACTGACACCAACTCCATATTTAAAAACCCCAAAAATGACCTTCTGACATCACTTTAACAAGATTAAAACTCAATTAAGCAAAATGCCTTAGTGAAGCAAAAATTTTGGTTTTGGGTACAACAATTACCTAGGAAGTAGAATTTTGTGTTGTTTGGATGAAGACAAAAGCTTTGTGTATGAAAAGGTGCTATGCTACCTCTTATGGGTCTATGTTTGTATTTAGACCATGATAGTCATTGCATCAAAGATAACATTCCTTTTCACTAGCCACTACTTCAAGGATAATGTTTCAGGAGTTCAAAGATAACATTCATTATGAGAGTTGCATAGTGGAGTGATATCAAAGAGGTCACTCTATTAGGATTTTCAAATATCAAGGCTATGGTGAACTTTATACAGAAGTGCAACCTTTTTTTCCTTTTTAATTTGATATAACATTAGCCTTGGTGGGGTTCAAGAAATAAAGCATGGCAATGCACTATCAAAAAGATACCCTTGCAATAACAGTATGTAACATTGGAAACTTTTGTTCATTATAGATTACACTCTTTTCTTCTTAAGTTCACTGGAAGGGATGTTCAAGGTCTTCTTTATAGGATGGATCGTTTGTAGCTTCCCTAAAGCATTCCAATGAAACATTAACATGTAATGTGGTAGTTACAATGAGTAAGGTTTGAAATAAAGATGGAGGGCAATGCAAGACAATGAAAGACAATGTATTGTAGGTGAAGGAAAACATGATAGTGAGCATAATACTTGCATTATTAGTTCATTAGTTTGAGGTGGGGATGCTCGAGTTTTTGAATCTTCCACAAACAAGAACAAGATATTGATCAACAGGAGCAAGAACATCAGCGAGGGGAAAACCCATGGAAAGAAGAAGACAATTGTGTAGAGGATAATGGCAGATAAGAAGAGAATGAAAATGAAAGAGGAATAGTAGTAAAAGAGAAATCCCATAGTGAAAACCTGTAATAATGATTCCAAGAAACACATAGAATAGAGGGTTTTTTTCATCATTTCTTTTAGGAAAATGAAAAAATCTCAGCATTTTGTTCAAGAGAGTGGCTTACTAGCATGCTGTCCTAGTTCAACTATGCAAGAGAAAGTCCAATAGCTTCAAACCCTTGGCGGTAGTAGCATGAAAATGCGCTAGATGAAAATGATTGCAAGATGAGCCTATGTTAGGGTTATTCTTTTTAGTTTATGAATGAAACTTTAATTTTGGTTGACCAAAGTGATTTATTTTCACTTTTATTTCATAAAGTTGCCTAATGATTAATACTTAGGCTATGGTCAAGACTTATGACATTTTCCTAGTCACTATTTTGACCTTTTTGTGGTCTTTCTTCAAATCCTGGTACCTAGCAAATTTTTTTTCTCTTTTTGCATACTCACAAGATATGTATTAATCTATTTTAACACTTATTAAAGGTAATATTTAATTAATTACCTTAGTATTTGTTAAAATAATTGTAATAATAGTTTATTTTAACATTTATTAAGGCAAATAACTGTAAGTATTACCTTTAATACTTTTTAAAATAGACTAATAAATGCCCTCTAAATATGAAAAAAGGAGAGTTGAGTTAGAATCAATTGAACTTTAGAGTTCTATTTTTGAATTTTAGTCAAACTGGGGAAATTTTGGAGTTCTCTTTGATCAAACAACTTGAGAGGGGGATTTTTGAGCTAAATTAGCTCAAATTGGAGTAGTTATGAGCCCCCTTTTTTAGGATTTTCTATTTTGATAGTGAAGCATTTTGAGATAGATATTTTGGAGTGCAGTTGACAACAGTTGACTCCTCTTGGCACTAAGAGACCAATTTTGTATTATAGGAGGGAGAGCTTATGTTTTTTCCTCATTTCTTACTTTTTGTTTCTCTCTTACACATTTGCAGAGAGAATTAGAGTTTTGTAGCTCAGTTTATTTTCATGTATCAACAAATTTTTCTTTGAAATCAATAAAGAAAAGAGTTATTGATCCTATTTGGAGCTTCATTTTACATTGCAGATGTATGTTCTTAGAGATTTTTAATTGTGATTCATGTGAATCCTTTATTTTCTTCCTCATCTAAGCAATGTATTTTGAAATTTTGTCATATTAAATCAGGTCATGTGCTGTGTCAAACCAATTTTTGAGCAAAAATTGATGTGTAAACTAATTTTACCTTCAAAACAAAAATAAAAATTGAAACTATCATGCAAAACACTTATGATTTTATGCAAAATTTGAATTGTGAACAGCATAACCAATAAATTTTGATTCAAAGTTATAAGTCAAGGCTTTAGTTTTTTTTCATGCCGAATCTTTGGTGTATCACCTCCTAGAATTAAATTTACATTTCCAAAGCATCTTTCTATCCCTTTTCAAATTAGATCTATTAGTTTTTGTAGGAGATTCAAAGGGGAACCAACCCATAATCTATAGGTTCATCCTCATAATAATTCACCCACAACCTGAGTTTTATCCCATGTTGCACAGGATTGTTGAGTTTCACACTTAGCTAAAGGGTACAATCCTTCATGACAAGTGGTGCAACCACGGTAGGAGGGTCCTCAAAGAGAACAATTTGGACTGTGCAACAAGAGTAACACAACAAAAGCAACACAAAATGTGGAGAAAAATGTAGATTCAAACATTCTTATTATCAAAAATCTTGATTACAATCAAACGAAAATATCTGGGCTTACTAATTCAGCTCACAGGCCTAGTACAACATTCTCAAAGTACAATATTCCTATATGCTCCTTAACATGAGTGAAAATATTACATATCAAATCTACATTAATTTTATTAATCAACTTATCCCTATCCTAATGATCTATTACAAGATTTATATCATATCTGTAGATCTGGAATCTTCCACATTGGCCAAAGATCATCACAATCTCTAATGAAATAAAATGTAATGTGCACATGAAATAGGTCAGCCTAAAATTTGAATTTCTCCTCATTAGGTGCATAGGGTGAAGTTTTGACCTATAATTAAGGTCGAGGATGGTCCACATAACAATTCGAATCACACTATTAAGATCCGCAAGTTACGGGAAGATCCACAAGCGATCAAATTGGCTGTTAGTTTAGAAAATTTATTCCAATGTTAGTTCAAGAAACTGCCATTAAATCCAGAAGTGATAACTTGTTGGAAAAAGATCCAATCATGCTCAAATCTTGGAATAAGGAAAATGAACATGCCCACAATGTAAACATAGATCCACAAGGTTTGGTGAGTAAATATGATGAATCCACCAACTTGACTTGAACAAGAACTGAACAAGAACAAAAAATGAAAGAAAATATTTTTGGTTGATGCAAGATTACCAAGAACCAAGGATGCTCTTGCATCAGACATCCAGGGTTGCTTGAAAGGCAAGTCCCTCACTTTGTAGGGGATAAAGGGAAACCAATATGGTCTACCTCAACCTAAGAAATCCAAGAAGAATCCTCCACTTGTCTACCTTTCCACTTCACAAGATATTCTTTGTATTGTCTTCCACGAGTGTTCCTCCCATCTTTGATATCCAAAATCTCTTCAATCTCATCTGATTGTTGTTTAGGAGCTTCAGTTGCCAATTTTGCTACTTCCTTCACTAAGTTACGCTTCGGCAGAGATAGCGATGTAGATCTATAATGTTGAATATACTTAAAAGATTTGATATCTAGATGTCTAATCGTGCTTCGACTTCCTTATGCACGAGAATCAAATTTCGGCTTCCAAGCCTATACGAGGTCCAAACTTCCTCATCTTGGCTTGTGTACATGTACTAGCTAGAAATATTTCCTTTCTCAAATACACCATCACTTCATCTCCAACTTCAAACTCCTTATGTCTCCTCTTTTCATCTACTTTCTCCTTATACTTCCAGTTCATATCTTCCAATTGCTCCTTCACTTGAGTATGCACTTTCTTCATATGTTCTGCTACTTCTACACTCCTTTTATCTTCCATGACCAGTGTCTCAGCTGCATTATACCTCTAGGGATGAACTCATTAACTATCTCCAAGGTGTCTTTGGGTACTCACATTGGTGAATTATTGTAATGTCATAAAACTGCAGCATTGCAAGGACTAAATCAAACTTCGGTCTTCTCTCCAACCAAACATCTGATAGATTCCCCAAACTCTTGTTTACTACCTTTTTATGTCCATCAATCTATGGGTGAAAAGTAGAAATGAACTTCAAATATGTCTTCATCTTCTTCCAAAGTGTCCTCCAAAAGTAAGCAGCAAACTTTACATCTCTATCTAAAAAAATACTCCTAGGTAATCCATGCAATCTGACCACTTCTTTGAAAAAAAAGTTTCCTACATGTATTGCATCTGTTGTCTTCTTACAAGGTATGAAATTTTCCATTTTGGAAAATCTATCCACTACCACAAATATAGAATCATTACCTCTCTATGTCTTCTGTAAACCAAGTATGAAATCCATGCTGATATCCTCCCAAGGTCTCTCTTGAACTTTCAAAGGCTTATACAATCCAATGTTCTAACTACTCCCTTTTGCAACTTTACAAACTCTACAATTTTGCACAAATTTTCTAACATACTTATGAATATGTGGCCAAAAGTAATTCTCACTTACCAATGCTACTATCTTATCAATTCCAAAGTGTCTTGCTAATCCTCCACTATGCTTTTCTTTCACCAAGCTATCCCTTATTGAACTCCAGGGTATACACAATTGATTCCTTCTGAACAAAATATCCTCATGAATGAAATAATCCAACCACTGACTCCTATCCTCTAGGACTGATTCTTTACAAGCTTTCCAAGGTTCTACAAAATCTAGGTCTTCCTCATACAAGTTCTTCATTTTATCAAAGCCTAATACCTCCACTCTCACCTTTATTAGTAAATTCCTTCTCCTACTCAAGGCATCAACAACTGTATTTGACTTTCCAATCCTATGCTTCAAAACAAAAGTATAACTCTACAAGAATTCTATCCATCTCATGTGTCTTTGATTCAACTTACCTTGACAATTAAAATATTGCAAAACCTAATGATTTGTATACAAAAAAAAATCCTTAGGAAAAAAGTAATGTCTCCACTTCTTCAAGGCTTGGACTATGGCTTAAAACTCCTGATAATACACTAAATATCTTCTCCTAGCATCATTAAATTTCTCATTGAAATAAGCTATTGGTCTTCCTTCTTGACTCAATACTGCTCCAATTGCATTTCCACTTGCATCACAATCTACTTGAAATACCTTATCAAAGTCTCATAAAGCCAACCCCTTTTGTTTCAACAACTCAAAAATTTGATCTGCTCCAGATGTCCACCTAAAATGGCTTTATCTCCTCTCATTGTTGTTTACGTCATGGGAATGCAAATAGGCGAAATTTCCACTAATTAACTTTTGGTAGAAACTAGCCAATCCATGAAATGATACCTCTCAATGCTTTTACGGTGTAGACCATTCAAAATTTCTCTTACCTTGTAGTGCCCCTCCATTCCCACTATGGATGTGTAGGAAGTTTGGCCTTGAAACTTGGAGACGAAGGTAAAATAATAGGGACATTTAAAGGTATGTGCTAATAATGTTAAGCAATTGATGTTGTATATTATGAATTTATGGACATATTGATGTGATGAGAGTGTTTTGATTACCTTTGGGGGTTTTCACTTGATTCTAAAATATTATTATTGTGTTGACATGTTATTATGATTTTGATTATGATTATGTTTATTGTCATAAAGATGTACTGACTTGTATTCAAACTTTGTGGTTGCAATATGGGACATGAGCTTTGGTTAGTGCTTTGGTGAGTATGATGTATATTATCATGTTATTATTATTATGCAAAGATTTACTTGGATAGTTAAGTAATGCAGTAGTATGTTTGTTAGGATAAGTGAAAAGGGCAGCATCGTACCATTGGTCGTATGAAAGACATACGAACATGAGATACGATTGCTAGAGTTTCTTTCCTAGTGCTTCGGCTATTATGCACATGTACTCTAATTTGTATGTTTGAGTGAATAGGTACTAGGCTACGTCTCCACCTGAATTAGCAGGTCTGAGCGTGCCTTCAATCTCAATGGTGGTTGAGGAGATAACATATAGACTCAAGTTATAACCTAACCCTGGCCATGGTCCCCAATTAGGGACAATTGATTCAGTGTGTGACCACCCTTTTTAGGTTGTCATGAGACAATATCTAACCTCCTTTACCCTTTGTTTAGAGTGTTCCACTTATGTGAATGTTTCTTATGAGATATGTGGTTGTTTGATTTTATTGTCTAGTATTGGTTTTAGATCCCAACCTGTTGGTGTTAAACCATGTGGTTAGTTGGGTTGTTATGATTGTGATTAATGTTATTTATGTTTTGATGTGAATGTTTATTTCATGTGGAGTCATCTCGTGGTTTATGTATTACTCTGGTTTGTAGATTATTCGAGTGAAGATAAATATTGGATCAATATGTTAGTTATTATTTAATTGTTAATATTATTATGATTATATGTATATTACGTTTTAGGAAAATAAAGTTATAAATATTAACATATTCTAATGTTATTTTTTAAAATATTAATGTTTATTAGTAAATATTTAAATATTAATATGTAAGTATATGTTATATTTATGTTTTGATTTACTATTTTGGTGGAGTGATTATTTTATGGGGGTTTTCTTTATCTCTTGTAATATTTTGAATTTGTTTAATGGGAAACCCTAAACAAATGAGTTAATTATGTGAGTTAATTTAATTATTTAATTTATTTTAATTATTTTATTAATGGGTTGAGGATATGTGTTTTAATTTAATATTTTAGTAATTTATTTTATGAGAGGATTTTATTTCCTTATTTTATTTTGGAAAAAAAGTCTTTTTAGGAAAAAGAAAGAAACTTGCTTTCATTTTTGTTTTTATTGTTTTTTTAGAATTTGATTAATTTTATTTATCAGAAAATAGGGAAAGTGGGTTTCACTCTTTTTTTGGAGCAGAAAATTTTAGAGGATTTGGAAAATAAGAGATTTTGTATAGTTCTAGGAGAATTTTTTAGAGGTTTTTTGAGAAATTTGGAGTGGTTTTGAATGAAAATTTGGAATTCAATTTAGATTGGAGGGAAGTAGATTTTGTTGGGGGATTCTTCATTTTCAGAGGGTTTTTTCCATGCTTGCAAAGAGGAAGAAGCATGAGAAAGTTGTTGCAATTTGAAGATTTTGACAATTAAAGTTTTCAGAGCCCGGCATCAAATTCCTATGATTGCCAAGCGTTGCATTTAGGTTGGATTTTGATATCTTTTGTTTAATTTTATTTTTGGTGTGTATGAATAATTTGATTGATTTCTCTCTATTTGATTTTTGAAAATAAATATTATATAGTTTTAATTTTTTGTGAATAAAATATTTATTTATTCCAGAATAAAAATCAATATATGTTTATTGTCTCAATTTTCTACCAATAAAATAGTCTGATTGCGTCACCTATAATTATGTTTTTATGAACTGGGTTGGTGATATTTTTATGGTTTTTTCATCTCGTTGTCCTTTAAATTCTTTCCAAAAATCTTAAAAACCCAAATCGTAGTTTGTGAGATATGGTTGAAACATGGGACTACTGTCAAGTTGCTCATTTATGACCACAAATATCTTTATTTCTCCCTGTAAACAGTTAATGGAAGATTGAGATTTTAGATTTATAGGGGTTTGAAAGGGCTTAAATCAAATTTAAGATTTTTTTTCTAATATTTTATTTTGGATAAGATCTGGTTGTTGAATTACTCATTTTGTCATTTGAGTGTAATCGAATATTGCCAAAAAGTGGGTTTTATGGGATTCATCTGTTGTTTTGCATTTTATGAAATTATTATTCATTTTTGGTCAATTTTGTTTGCAATGCTAAGTAGTTGACGACTAAATCTAAAATGGGTATTTTATAGATTTTGATTTCGAGTTGATATGACTATTTTATGGCTATTTTATTGTTGACAGATTTGACTATTGTCAAGTGAGAATTAGTTCAGTTTTAAAAGTTGTATTAAAGGGTATAACTATATTCTTTGATCTGTATTGTGTTGTACCATTTTTATTTAATTTTGTTGACTATTTGAATGTTATAAATCCCTTCATATTTGTGAGATCCTGTGTTGATGCTTCTACATGTGTAAAGATCACTTGTACCAAGATTGTGCATTGTTGGTCTTGGCTATGAACTGCTAAGTTAAAGTTGGTTATCATGTTATAAGATTGTGAAAATAATATTATATGTTTCATTGTGGTGTCATGGTATAATGTTAATCTTTTGAGTTTTCTATCTGTTGTGCTATGTGATTGGGTCTTTAAAAGTACTTAAAGCCTTTGTGGAAGTTCTTGTAAATTTTGGTTGATTCTTGTCTTAGTAGTCTCTATTGGATGGTTAGTGTCAACCACTTGTTGTTTCTTTTGTTTGCTTGTGTGTGGGGCCTAGTGTTGTCTCCTAGCACGGAGGGAGTGGGCCTCAGGGTTCCACGTGGTAGGGTTGTATTTTCGAACCATCCATTGGGATTTAGGTGGTGTGATTTATGAGCAACATGGAGAGTATTTTTTTTCACTTCATTCTATGGTTAAATATATGTGCAAGTGATATTTCCATGAAAATTGCATTCAATATGTATTAGATATATACCTCTTAGATGAATATATCTTGTACGTTGTAGCATTCTTGTAATGAAAATGTAAATAGATTGAAGTAGTCTTGAAGACATATTTATTGTTATTTATTATGTAATAAAAATTTTAGCATAAGAATGTTGTATTTATGGTACATATAAACTTAATTTAGTAGTAGATGTGATGTCTCTTTGTACCTCTTTCATGGTGTTGATTAGAAATAGGTTCATATGAACATAGTGTTAAACAAGGTTTAAATATAATTAAGTTATGTTACCATATTTAATTTGTTGTATGCAATATAATTTACATTCAAAATATTAACTGTATGTGTTTTATTGTATCAAATGTATTTATATAGGCTTAGTTACTGTAGGTGTATTGTACTAGCGACGTTAGGGACCATGGTGGATAGGTGTGTGAATGGGTTATGATTAATGTTATTTTTAGGTTATAATGTGATTATGATATGATGTAAATGTAATGATGTCATTCATATTAATTTGTTGAGTTGCATTAGTTATTGTCACTTTAGTTTTAAAAAAAAAAAATTATTAGCATGATGTTGTACATCTTTTTT
>VDFB02231463.1:0-11656 GCA_007258455.2 Sequoia sempervirens
GAACTTGATCATGTGCATACAAATTCAAAATTTAACATGTAAATACATTTAAAATAAAAAATATGATGCATAATTTGCATGCATACATCATTCAACTAAACTATGCACATACATACAAATTTCAAAATTTAAGATCTAGAACTATGCAATTTTAATACATGTACATACTAAAAAATAAACTTGAAACATTCACAAAAAGGTCATTTTATGTCTAACACACACACACACACACACACACACACACACACACACACACACACATATATATATATTACATTTTTCCAATAGGAGAAATCATGATCTAGTAGATAGTCATAAATTTATACTACTATTATAAATTCATCATTATAAGTTCATAAATTCACCAAATTCATAAATTCATGTCACTAAAAATATCCTATCTCGAACCAAAATCATAAATTCACGCCAGAAAATATCCATCCAACCAAATTCATAAATCTATCACACAAAATATCCATTCTAACTCATAAATTCATAACTATAAGATCATTGTCTTAATTTAGAAATTGCGTGGCTCTCTACTGCATCTCTTCATTTTTTGTGTTTTCCTTTCAGAATCGGAAGTTCTCCTCTCCTCTAGCCATTTTCAATGCTCATATAAGATCCCATCCATAGCCCTAATAGAATCAACAACGGTTTTCATCCTAGATGCAAACATCCTCATAGGTGGTGCGACACATTCTTCATTTTGAATAATGTTGATTTGATCTTGGATGGTTCTAACATTGGCATTGATTCATGCTTGCAAATGAGCACCATCAATTTCAGGTGGTGGAGGTGGAGGTGAAGGTGGTGGAGATGGATTGTGAATATTATTGAATCAATCCATGTGATCTCTAAGACATAAGTGAATCTACATTAGATTTGTAATTTCAAAATGTAAGATACATGTTTAGGGAAATACCCTTAAACCATTTGATATAAATGGCCTAATTGAATACAAATGATAAAATATGTAAGCCCATTTATGTCTAAAGCATGTTACTTGAATGAAAAAACAATTAACTATTAATATAGGACAATTTATGAATGCTATAGGGTTTATGGTTTAGATTTTAGGATTTAGGTTTTAGGGTAATAGGATGGCTTAATGGGATCTATGTAGTAAGGTCCTAGTACAAAATGACATGGCTTTTAAGTGAATAAAATTTGGTGAAGATGCCCAAGGCAACCAAATTTCATTAAGGTCCAAGGAAACTTCACCAAATTTTATTCACTTGAGCCATGTCATTTTGTCCTAGGAACTTACTAGACATAGATCCCCTTAAGCCATCCTATCACCCTAAACTATAAATTGATCAACCTAGATCATGAAATCTCATTCATATTATAATCTTGCATGATCTTATTATTGTTAAATTTGGTTGCCTTGGGCAACTTCACCAAATTTTGAGAACTTATTTTATCCCCTTAACAAATGTCATATTAGGACATGCCTTAAGACATCCTAAAGTATGGCTTAAGAGGATCTATGTAGTAAGGTCCTAGTACAAAATGACATGGCTTTTAAGTGAATAAAATTTGGTGAAGATGCCCAAGGAAACCAAATTTCATTAAGGTCTGAGGCAACTTCACCAAATTTTATTCACTTGAGCCATGTCATTTTTTCCTAGGAACTTACTATACATAGATCCCCTTAAGCCATCCTATCACCCTAAACTGAAAATAAATCAACCTAGATCATGATTTATCTCATTCATATTATAATCTTGCATGATCTTATTATTGTTAAATTTGGTTCCTTGGGCAACTTCACCAAATTTGAGAACTTATTTGATCCCCTTAAGAAATGTCATATTAGGACACCTTAAGACATCCTAAAGTATGGCTTAAAGGGGATCTATGTAGTAAGGTCCTAGTACAAAATTGACATGGCTTAAGTGATAAAATTTGGTGAAGATGCCTAAGGAAACCAAATTTCATTAAGGTCCTAGGCAACTTCACCAAATTTTATTCACTTGAGCCATGTCAGTTTGTCCTAGGACCTTACTAGACATAGATCCCCTTAAGCCATCCTACCACCCTAAACTATAAATTGATCAACCTAGATCATGATTTATCTCATTCATATTATAATATTGCATGATCTTATTATTGTTAAATTTGGTTGACTTGGGCAACTTCACCAAATTTTGAGAACTTATTTGATCCCTTAAGAAATTTCATATTAGGACCCCTTGAGACATCGATTTATAGTTTAGGGTGATATGATGGCTTAAGGGGATCTATGTCTAGTGAGGTCCTAGGACAAAATGACACATGGCTCAAGTGAATAAAATTTGGTGAAGTTTCCCAAGGCAACCGAATTTCATTAAGGGCTAAGAAAAAATTATGGCTTTAGGGTTTAGGGTAATATGATAGCTTAAGGGGATCTATGTAGTAAGGTCCTACACAAAATAACATGGCTTAAGGGAATAAAATTTGGTGGAGTTTCCTAAGGCAAACAAATTTCATTTTAAGGTCCTAGGACAAAATAATGCTTTAGTGTTTAGGGTTTAGATTTTAGAGTTCAAGGTTCAGGGTTTAGAGAACTTAGGGTGAATTTTGGGTGGCCCTTGGAATAATGGACTTCCAAGTTAGTGACTATTTTATGAATATTTTTTATTTTATGAATAGATTGACTATTTCCGTAATAGAAACACATAATTATTTATTATTAAGATTGAGTTTGATGTATATTTTAAAATGGATATTTTTTTAATTAAATATAAGATTATTTTATTTAACATTTTTTCATTAATATTTCCCACTTAAATGAATTTTATGATATAAAATGTATAATATAAAATTAGTTAATGTTGAATCAAGTATTTTATTTTGGATTGTTTGGAATTGAAAGAACCTAAAAGAAAGAAAAGAAAAATATTTAGATTCTTTTAGTGTCTAGGTAACTAGTGCAAATTGAGATTTTAGACTAAACTAGAAGCCTAATTAACAAGTAATTGACTAGAATGAGGGTTAAGATTGTCAAAAGACAAGAGACAACACACACAAACAAGAAATGGAAACAAGGCATGACTAAGAGAGATAAAAAATAAAATAGAAATGAATGTTGAATATATCTAATTAAGTGACAATTGGAAATAGATTGTACAAGGATTTAGGAATTTGCTAACTAAATTTGCAAACAAACATTGATAAAATTTATGAATTGTAACTATTCTTTAACATATTGTTTTCCAATCTAATTATAATTTAACATTGAAAGTAAAGCTTAACATATTGTTTTCTCCATACAATGCAAATGAAATTTAAAACATTTAAGCAATGCAAATAATTTTTTTCCATTATCAAATATTCTTGAGCTCGAAATTAGGGTTTTCAAATGCAAAATGATTTGTTTGATTTCAATTTAGTGTTTTAGCATTTTTTTTTGTTTCAATTCAATTTAGGGTTTCAATCTAAGCAATTAGGGTTTTTAATGCAATTTTTTGTTTCATTTCAAACTAAGGTTTTTAAATCCAATTTTTTTTGTTTGATTTGAATTCAGGGTTTCAAAAGCTTGATTAGGGTTGCCAAATGCAATGTTTTTATTTCATTTCAATTTAGGGTTTTGAAATACAATTTTTTTGTCTCCTTTCAATTAGGGTTTTCAAATGTAATTTTTTTGGGTTTGATTGAATAATTTAGGTTTCAAAAGCTAAATTTTGTTTCTAAAATACAATTCAAGGTTCATTTTTTTCCTTTCTATTCAATATCTTCAGGTTTCATTGCATTTTTTCATCTATTTCTACAAATCATCATTTCTAAGTAATGTTATGAAAAATAAAATAATTAAAATGCCAAATAAATTATAAAAAACCATGGTAAAATATATTCTTCTATTAAAATTTTCAATAAAAAATGAAAAAAAGCTAAAAATTGGGGGTAGAGGCATACCTAGAGGTCATTTTTAATAGTATTTTTTTCCCACCAAACCGAGATCCCATGCACAGAGAAGAATGAAGTTTCGTTTGTTTTAAAAAAAAAAATACCATCGCAAAACAAGATCCTGATTATTACAAAACGGGATCCCATTTTTTACAAATCGGGATCTCATTCCACGTCCATCGGTTTGGGACCCTTTAACAAATGAGGTCCCAATTTTTAAAAAGTCGGATCTCGTTTGGAATTTAGGCTCGGGGTCCCAAGGCTAAACAAGATCCCAATTTTTAAAAAACAGGATCTCGTTTTTGCAATGTCGATTTCATTTTTTTTGCTAAGGAAAAAACTTCCACATTTCATGGACTCAACTTTGTGCACTTACCCTATGCCATTGAGACAATGAATTATTATGCAAATAGAGAGGATCTAAGTGTAATTAATCAATTTTGAAATGCATATTTTGCAAAATCTAAGAAATGGAAGGTATAGTGATTGAAATGCAGGAATATGTAAGATAATTATTTTAAAAAATGCCAAATTTAATCACAAAGGGAACAAAGGACTTTTGTGGGATTCAAAGGGTAAAATGTACTAGATTAAGTGCATTTTTTCTTGATACTACTATATGGGTTTTACCCAGGGGTTATTATTTTTAACTACTAAGTAAAAATAGATTTGGTAGACATGTTTTTACATGTAGTTAAAATGGTTGCACGGGATGCACAAACATCAATTGCAAAAAGAGAGGGAAAATAAAGAGCGAGAATTTTCTTCTAAATGCCAGCTGGTTGCAGATCAAGGGTGTTGAGGTGTTCCATTTGTCACTGTGGATTGATTTTAGCTCTTCTCCATTTTTTTCTCCTTTTTTCTTAAAGGAGAAACCATTTAATTAAAATGTGTTCTTGTTGAACTGGTTTCTAGATGGAGATTGTAATGTAAGCACATATTTTTTAGCTTGAGTTGGGTTCTAGATTGTTCAATTGAGTCTTTTCTGCAAATTTTATTACTGTATGACAGATCTAGTATTTTTTAATAGATATTGTTTAAATTTTTGAGCTCATTTTCTCTCCATTGTAATATTTGCAATGATTATTTAGGATAATATGATCAAGGATATTTCATCAGTCCCCATTTCTTTCTCAATGGTGTATGCTTTGATTATGGTTCTAGTTCAAAGAGTCAATTAAATTACTTTAATTAGAGCATAGATTTGTGTAAATGTTATTTGGATTTGATAAGTAGTTGTGAGTTTGGAACATAGAGAGCATACATTGTTATGCAATTGTGTATATGCTCATGAATACTAGGGTTAATGTTGTCATATTGTATGATATATAATGGAATTGACTCCTCACCCTAGGATTAAACACTAATTTAGTAGTTGTTTCTAAAATTACAGTTCCTAGGAATCATTCACTTCAATTAAAGAACTTATAAAATCTATCTTTTGTCAAGTCTTATTTGATAAAGTTTGTGTAAAGTTACATATTTTTAGGCTTTAGATTGTTGAATATTGTACAGGAGTAGAAAACTCCTTGAAAGGTTTCATCTATTGAGAAAACAAATGAGAATCTATCTGTTATTTACAATGTACATGGTTAATTGGAACACAAAATCTTGAGAACATTATTTGGGATCACCCTCGTGGGTCTTGCAGAGCCAAAAGTGCAAGAGAAAAGTTATTTCAACTTTCACTTATTCATTGGCCAATCCCTCCAAATAGTTAACCATTGGAAGATGGCAATTCCATAGGTTATTTGTGAGTTCACCTTGGTTTATTTGAAACACCAACACAATTCATATCATTAACTAATTTAATAACCTAAGTTCCTAAAGACATAATCTAGAACCTAAAAATAACCTAACTAAACATTTACTGGACTAGAACCTAACCTAAAATAACTAACTTAAAAGAGTTGATCAAATAAAGACACAATCTAGAAATAAAATTAGGAAATTTGAGAAGTAAAAATAGGAAAAGCATAACTTATGGACATAGAAATTGGAAAGTGATGAACGAAATTAAGAAACTACCTAATGCTTTCTTTATTTTAAAAAATTATTGTTACTTGAGATGAACAAAATTAAGAAAGAAGTCTTATTCATCTAGATTATATATACAAAAACTTGAGCTCAAAAGGAGTGAAAGAAGACATGAAAAAAGGAAGCCCAAGTTATGACTACATGGATATCTATTACAGATCAGACCAAAATGCTCTTAAATCCTAGGTAAATTGTACATCAATCTTTCACCAAATTCCTATTTAGCTCTTTTGAGTGTGTTGTGTCATTTGAACTACCACTAAGGAGGTCAACATTCCAACTTTTTCAACAAAGTAAAAGTTGTGCATGTGAACTATTAGATTAATTGGAGGATATAGTCACAAGTTTGAATTGTAGGAGAATTAGTTAGATCATTGAGTAGGTATTAGGTTCCCTTGGAAATAAATTTATTACAACTCCCCACCAATATTTTAATTTAGATATAGATGGTTATAAGAATCTTAGATATAAAAGGAACTTGATACATCATAGGGTCCTATGAGTTGTTGAATGAAGAAGATGAATAATTTGTAAATTCCAAATCTTTCAATAACTATATAACTACCTTGATCAAAATGTGGGAGGAGACCTAAAATAAAATAAAAAAAGAAATGCTCAAGAGGTAAAGTGCAATGAAAACTCACTATATAGTTGAAAGTGGCTCTCTAGGGTACCATCATGCTTGCTAGAGGTAAAGAATCCAATATCCATTGGGAACAAAGGCCCTTTGAATTGAACATGAAATGTCAACATTTTAAATTTATTGGAATAATTCTTCATAAGGCACTAGGGATAGCCTTGATCTATTTTTATTTAGTCATAGAAGGCACCTTGAGCATAGAACTAAGATAAAACCTATGTACTCTAATTTGATCTTATGCATACCTTATTTTTGAGTTTTTTTAGCTTGATATATTTGCCTCCTTCTTTCACACAATTATTGTTTCTTTTCTTTGAAATGATGACATGCAAAAATATTTTTCCTATTCTTTGGGTTTCCCATCTTGTTCAATTTGAAAAATATTATCTTGATAATTCTTTGCCAATTCCACATTCCAAATTTGTAAAATGCTTTAAAAAAATGACCTTTTGAAGACACCTTGTGAATTTTCCTTTATTTTTTTATATTAAAATCCTAAAAATTTACCTTTTATATATACATGTGTAATTCAAATAGACATATTATTTTGAGACATCAGCTAATTTAGCCTTCATTCAAAGTTTGGTCGCTCATTTAAAATAAATATCATTTTATTGTGCCACCTTAAAGTGAAGTCAATTAAATAATAATTTTTGTTCCAGTCATAAGAAACTTTGGTCAAAGGTACCTTTGACTGAAAGTAAAATCTCTGATCAAAGGTACCTTCTACCAAAGGTCCTTAGCTAGGCAAGTTTGGCATCTGCATCAAAATTTCACCAAAACATTGAGTTTGAAACCATTGGTTGGACCTTCAAATGAGCTTAACTTGACAAGATATTTTGCAAGATTGTAGCCTCAAAATGAGATTTCCAACAACTATAGTTTTGATATGTTTTTTATTTTATCATGTATTTAATTTTTAAGTTTTACTCAACATAGGTTTTTTTTTTTAACATCAAGCTCTTCATTTTGCAAAGGTTGAAAAATAGTAAGACAATGTAAAAAAATTGAAAAAATATCATTTCCCTTCATATTGATGTTATTGTTTCACCCAAAAAAATGGATTTTGACATATACACAACAATTTATGTTGGATGACACACACGTATGTCCAAATTATAGTTACAGTGACTTTAGAAATTAACAAAAAAAAATATGTAACCAAAAATTATGAAAAAATATCCTTTCCCTCCATATTGATGTTGAGAATCTATATTTCAAAAAATAAAATTTAATCCTTTATAGAAAAAAAAGCTATGTTGGACAACACAAATGTTACTTTCTGAAAATGTTTTTTTATGTTTAAAACTAGTTATTAAAGGAGATGTTCAAATATTCATGATTTATTTCAGAAAAAATTAAATATATATATTTATAATCTACACAAAAATTGCCACAAATCACTAGTTCACATCATCTTCACATTCTTAATAGTTTAGCTGCTATAGGTCTCATAAGATGAAGATTCAATTAAAAATATTGATGTAAATGTCCATCTTGGGAAAAAAGTGAGACATGGTATTGTGGGATCACCTATCCACGTCTGTAAATCTAGGACCAATACAATATGGTAGGACTCCTACTATAATTTCTTGAACGTATGTCAACCAAATAAAAAATCCTTGAGGCAATAAAGAATTAAATTTGACTTTAATTTATGGTTTAGTATAGTGATTAGATGTTACTTTGAAATTTATAAAAATTAGTACATAAGTTTCTATTTAGTAGTATAATTTATTTACCTTTGAGAGCTAATTAATCTAATTTGTGGTTCAAATTATTTTTGTGCAGGCATCTTCTCATCCATTAGGTGGTGTGAAGAGGGTATGTTTTGGTGATTTTCCACAAGATTAGGTTTTTCTTTATATGGCATAGACATTTGAGATATGCATTGTATATATAGACCATGAGATGGCATATGCCACATTTTGTAAATATTGTTTTAATTTGGAATATATTCCAAATTGGTATATGTACACACATGATTACTTTACACTTGATTATATGTAAAAATCAATATTCGACATATTTTGTTTGTTGTGTGAATGGTTTCCTATTTTGAAACCTAAAATTTTAATGTATAAACACTTTATAATGGTTGAGCTATGATGGATAACATGTTATATCTATTGATTTCTTACGATCTTACAATTTGATAGTTTATGAATTACATATCATTTTCACTCATGTTATAGTACTATTAAATTTGGTGGTCTCTATAGTTGCAACACCATTTACCCTTTGATTCCTTGATCTGCTAACATCCTTAGTCTGTATAATTTCATTTTGGTATCTATTCTTTCAATAAAGTTAGATTTCCCCTTTAGCAATGATGGATATTTTAAAATTTGAATTTTCCTTTTGAAATTAGTGCATCAAAAAAATTACATATGTTGGGGTGCCTATACCTTTTCCTAGGTTGGGAATGAACTCTTAAATTTGATGAGGGAAAAAATATTCTCTAAGCACACCAACTTTCTCAAAAAAGAGGATGGGATTAGTACGAATGATAATTCCCTCTTCTTACAAATCATGAATTTTCTTTGGTCTATACCCAAGATATATCAAAGTGCAAGGGATGCACAATAAGTTTATTTTATGTTTTGATATATTTGAGATCTTTAATTATTTTTGGATATTGTAGTTATTTTGATGCCAAAAATTATGGTACCAATTATGGAAAGAAAATCTAAACTATGAAAATAAATTGTGTACAAGAATGTAATATTCTTTTATTTTCTCTTGATAAGATGACACGACTAGGAATATAAATATTTCCTAAATGACATTCCTTTTAAGTCTTTCACTAATACAAGTTCACTAATTTCCATGATTTTAATAAGACAAGAAAATAAGCTTCACAAATACAAAAATGAAAAATAGATTTTGCAAGGAAACAATATAAAACTATGAAATTTAAAATTTATGTCTAGTATGTAAGCTATGTGATGCACAAACTATGGTATGAGTTGATGGAAGCAATGAGATAAATTACAAGCTAAGTGTGTTTTAAAATTGAGTTGTTAAATAAAGTGAGAAACAAGTTAAAAGAAATGAAACAAAGTAACAAGAAAGCTTGCTTCAAAATAAGATAATAAGAGAGATATTTATAAAACCATGGGAAGTCAAAATTCATTAAAAATAGGCCAAGAAATATGAGACCAAATATACTAGGAGCTTTTCTAGTAAGAAATAAGGTCAATTTAATGTTTTCAAGGATACAAGGGGATATTATAGCTAAGTAGCTATCATAATATTATGTAAATAGCTTGGAAATAATGAGGAATTATAAAAATGAATCCCAAAGGAGAATATGCATGGTCCCTTTATGCAATCAATCTAAACCTTCAACAAAGACACCAAAAATATAATCCCTATGATGATGGTTAGGATTTTCACAAAAACTACTCGCTATGTAGGAACCTCATGAACTAGAATAGAAGCAAAACTACTAGTTCCTCCACTATACTCAAGGAAATTGTTAAAAGAAACATCTCCATATTGTAATAAAAAGACACTCCCAAATTTAATTAAAATTTTGTTACAAAGCTCCATAAAAGTATTCAAGACATTGAAAAATCTATCCAAGAAATTGATGGTGTTGTCCTAAGGGTTGATGAGAGAGAGTTGAAATATAAAAGGAAAGTCCAAATCTTCACCAGGTCATGAGTATTAAGTAGGTGCCAACATGAACCAATGAAGGAATGTGTGAGTCAAGTTTGATGTGAAAATATATACATGTGACATTCAAGAACATACATAAGTAGGTGCATAGACATAATATTTGCTAGTCTATGCATCTTTTCATCATAATCATCATTAATTGCATAGTTCAACACACTTGATCTAGTGATTACACATACATGTGATATTTTTTAACATATACATGGCATTCATAATCAGCATAACACAACATATATTATACCATCAATATAACCAATAATTCTTTTATATCATATTTTCCATGCCCTCGCATACAAATACATTTTATATCATTTTTTAACCATCATAATCATCAATACAACTAATAATTCCATATAATTTTATCGATGTCCTCATGTACAAAAAAAATTGATACATATTGCTATCAAGCTATTCTAGATTCATAAATAATATTTTCCCTTGATATCCATGCTCAGTAACACACATCTCAAATAAATGCTATTCTCACAAACACCTTCATTGGAATATTAAAAAATAGCTAAAAATTAGAAACATTGAATAATGAGAGCAACATGAACTTCAATGTTGGATGCATTGCCATTGAACCTCACATCCTACTCAAAGCTTGTGTTGAGCAATGTCTACATATGAATATTAGAAAAGTATAGATTATAAACAATATGAAGAACAAAGTCAATTGGTCATTCTTTGAAATCAAATGCAAAATATAAATCAAGAGATTATAGTATATGAATAAGATGCCTCCTTATGAATTACATTCAATGTGTCCTCAATGTTGAAGAAAAATGTTATAACTTTTGTTTTGAATCTTTTCTTGATGCAATAGTGTTGTCCACCAAAATGACCTACATTTGTTAAGAATTGTTAAGAAACATAAAATTGAATCTACTATTAACTCAACAATGGTTAAAATTAAACATGAATATTGGAAAATGCAAAAATTGTAAAATTTTTAGTAATTTTGACAAATGAGTGATGTGGAAACATTGAGGTAGGAAAGTAAATGCTAGGGAAGGTCTCTTTTCATTGCCCAAGTCACCTAATTATTCTAGGGTGCTCTTTTTGAGGTAGTCTTTTAAGAGCCATAAAAGCCAAAAATTAGCAAACTTTGATGGAATCATTCTGAGAGCTTGTGTCATGTAGGAATGATTTGTCTGGGCCTATAGGTTGATACCAAATTCCTTTATATCAGCCTCTCTCGATTTGGGTCAACTCAACATCATTTTTCTATTCCAATGTCAAATGCATTCTTTCAAAAATTATCAATGGAAAGTAGTGCAAATATGGAAATAAGTTTTTTTTTTGTTTTGTGCATCATAGAGTGAAACCAAGTATACCAACACATCAAGGTGGGTACATAAATGATATGAAAGGAAAGGAGATAGAGAGTGGTAGGATGGGAAG
>VDFB02231463.1:12498-38894 GCA_007258455.2 Sequoia sempervirens
GGAGATAGGGATTGGTAGGGTGGGAGGGAGAGAAAGGAGGGATAGGTGGAGGGAAAGAAAGAGAAAAGGAGGGAGATAGGGAGTGGTAGGGTTGGAGGAATAGAGGGAGGGAGGTAGGGATTGGTAGGGTGGGTAGGAGAGAGGGAGGGATAGGTGGAGGGAGAGAAAGAGGGAAGGAGGGATTTATGGATTGGTAAGGTGGAAGGGAGGGAGAGGTAGGGAGGGAGATAGGGATTGGTAAGGTGGGAGGGTGAAAGGGTGAGAGAGGGAAGGAGGGAGATAGGGATTGGTAGACTGGGAGGGAGAGAGGGAGGGACAAAAAGGAGGGCAGGAGAGAGATAGAGAGAGGTAGGATAGTGTAATGTCCCTTACCTAACTTGTCCTAGAATTTTCTTATTGATTGGGTTTCAGGTTTCTTCTATCCAAATGAATGTTCTCCTAATTCAATAACCCTAGATTTAAATCATATATTCACCATATTAACAACATATTTGCTAGCATTAATATCTAGATATCCAAAAATACAAACATAATCACGAAAGCAATAATGAAGAAAAATGAGGAGTGGCATGGGTAGATCCACCCGAAGCTATCCATCTAATCCCAAGGGAAAAAGCATCCTATCAAAACAACCCACCCCTTGGCCCCGAGTTGAACGTCCATCAAGACAATTCTACCCTCAGAGTGGCATGCTTAGTGGAACCACTTGTACCTGCTCTCTCTACCCACAGCATCACCTCAGAAGACAAATGACCTACTGGGGGAAGCCAGCAAAGCTTATAAGTGGCTTAGGCCTACCACCCCTCCATGGCCACAGCGGATTGTTAAGTGGGACCCCCACCCCTCCATGGCTGTAGTGGATTGTTAAGTGGGGTTTTTAGGCACCACCTGTCTTAAGCCCTTCCACCCTAGTAGGCTTACAAACACATAGAAGAAAATCTTTAGGCAATCAAATACATTTGCATTCATCTTTAATTCCTTTAAATTCATATAAAAGTCATTTCCTAGAACAATTATAATACTAAAGAGAGTATTGCCTCAATCAGATTAGCAGCACTAGTTTGTATGTTTAATAAATGGAGAAACCATATATATGTGTCTATGATCAGTCCTATCACATTCCATTCTATTGACATGTAAGTAACATCAAGAATATATATATATATTCAGTAAAAAGACAAAGCTTTGGTCAACACATAATCATAATTAGTCATTTCATAATTACAACAATCTTAAGTGTTAGACTATATTTGACTGTAAATACTATTTGCCTACTCAGGTTCAGAATAATCTATTTAGAGACACACATATATCTGCATAGGGTTAGTTCTATCAAAATTTCTTATTGATATGTAAATAGAACACATGGAAAGTCATTTTCTACAAAGACACTGAACCAATAGATACATAAATCAGCACCATCAACTTATCAGGTTCTTTTCCCTATAAGTTCTATCAAGTGCAGTCTTAGCGGCCTAAGCATTTCAATGATCAGCCACAGCATAACAGTGATCAAGTCGGGTGTATTTACTACATCAGTTGGAAGGAGTAATCAATCATGTGTAATATGATAATCTAAATTTAAACTTGGAGATGCTAGATGCTAATCGCTAAGTGAATGACTCACCTGTTTTTCCGTCTCTCTTTCCACGTCCTCTGATCTTCTACTCGCCCTCCTCTTCTACACGATGCACTTTTAATTTCTATGTTTGTGAATGATTGCGACCCTCTTTCTGAGTCACAACTTGTAATTGGAGACATCACTTCACCATCAGTGATAGGTGTCTATTTCTTGGGTTTAAGTGATAATCATACTTATCTTTGTGTATTATGTGTTTTGGTATTTATTTTTATTATTATAATAGTTATAATATTAAATATTTTTCTTTATATATTATATTATGATTATTGATAAGAAAATATCTATGTATAATAATGTTAGTTAATATTTATTTCTAGAATACTAAATTTGCTAATATGATAATTATAATATTATCATTTTGATAATTAAAATTGCAAGATAATCAACTGTTATTATAATCATAATAATTTAATTGTTTATATCTACATTTTAAATATTTATTCTATTTACTTATTGTTCAATATTTATTGATTTCCATCTCACGGATTCGGGGAAATGACAGTCCTCCCCTCCCAAATTTGCTTCCCCTCAAGCAAATCACTTTTTGTATCCTAGATGTCCTCTAAGACAAGAACTTAAGAAGAGGATTTAGGAGTGTGACATATATACATGTGATGCTCTATGAAGAAGTTTTCCCAATTCGTATTGGGGAGATTGGTTGATCAATACATTATTTTAGATCTTTGATGGTGTAGGGTTGTCATGACCACTTAGGATTTCTCCTCCACAAAGCTTCATTTGTTCATTATCCCTTCTTCTGAGTGGATGCTTTTGAGATCACCTTCTTTGTACCTTGTTTTCTTACTTGATTGCCTTTTGCTTTCACCTTTAGGGGTCATTCCTAACTTGTGGACTTGGCCCTTTCGCTTACATGAATGGCCACATTCCTGTGGTCCATTGCATGTGAAGCACAACCCCTTCTCTTTTAGGTCTTTCATTGCTTGACACATATGTTCATGGTCTTGCTTCATGTCTTCCCTTCTTGGACTTTCTTCCTTGTGAGGGCATTTGGATGATGAGGTAAATTTCTTGGGTTTGTCCCTCGATCAATTTTCCTCAAATTTGATAGCCTTCTAAATAGCTTCATCTAGGCAAGTGGGTTCTAATGCACTCACCAAACTTTTGCCTGATCCTCTTAGACCCTCTATGAACAAATAAGTGAGTCTCTCTTGGGAAATTTTAGGGACCATGACTACTATTTTTTGGAACTTAGTGGCATAGTTTTCAATAATCCCATGTTTCCTTACTCTAGTAAGTTCTCAAAAGTACCATTCAAGGTGTTTTTGGTCGAATTGTTTGATCAACCTTTGGATGAAATCATCATAGGTGGATACTTGTTGATGGCCTTGAGTTATGAGACCGTGATGCCACCAATCATGGGTCATTCCGGTTAGATGTAAAACGGAAAACTTGATATCATTTTTTTAGTCATTGGAATTAAGGATAGATAGGTCTCTAACTTTTGAACCCATGATTGTGCGGTGGTCTTTCCTTCTCTATTTGAAAAGTTGGGGAGGGTTAATTCGCTTACCCTATTCTTGAGATCCCTATTAGTTGGGTCATTCCTCTCCCTTCTAGGGGTGACTCTTTGTTTGGGAAAAGCATATTACCAATCCAAACTATATTAGTTTTCTCACTTTGTTCTTAACTCTCCTTCAATGGTCTTACTCATGTAGATGAGGTGAGTTGTTTGTGGAATCAACGGTTTAGCCACTTGAATTACTGTTACTTGCAGCAACTCAGTCAGCAAGATATAGTTACACCTAGTTGTCTTCTATTCAATTTTTTATGGTGTTTTCCAAGGATATATTCTTGGTAAGCATCCTGAGGAGAAATATGATAAAAGCAAAGCATGGAGGGCTACACAACAATTGGAGCCGGTACATAGTGACTTGGTAGGACCATTTCCACAACTATCTTTCAGTAGGGCTAGATATATCTTGACATTTATTGATGAATTTTCCAAATACACTTGAGTTTACTTTCTCAAACAAAATTTTGAGGTCTTTGAGCATTTTCATGATTTCAAATCTTTTGTAGAGAAATAGTCTAGGAAGTTCATTAAGATTTTGCATACAAATAATGGGAGTGAATATGTTAATCATCAATTTGAATAATTTTGTGCTTCAGAAGGTATTAACATGTAGCACATAGTTCCATATAGTCCTCAGCAGAATGGTGTCATAGAATGCAAGAATAGGTCCTTGAAAGAGATGGCTAATTGTATGATTCACTCCCAAATCTTTGGCACCTCAATACTAGGTAGAGGCCATCAACTATGCATGTTAAATCTAGAATAGAGTTCCTCACAAAGTTTTGAAGGGGGTAACTCCTTTTCAAGCTTGGATTAGTTGGAAACCCATAGTTAAGCACTTTAGAGTGTTTGGCTCTCTTGCATGGGCCCACATTCCAGTAGAGAAATGCAAGGCTATGGATCTGCAGAACACCTTGCATATTTTTTGGGTACCCAGATGATGTCAAAGGCTATAGGATTCTCCATCCTACCACTCATGAGTTGTTCATTAAGAGGATTGTTCATTTTGAGGAGATCCCTTCTAGTTCTTCTCTTACCACTTCTCCATCCACTATCAGATTGGATCCCATGCATCATGATGACAGTTCTTCAGAGGATCTTAATCCTCCTAATCTTGATGAGGAGTCTTCTTCCTCCACTTCAAATGGTGATAGTCATGATGTGGATTCACATTCTTCTCCTAGTCATCATTTAGAGGTTGATGATTCTCCTCTAGACTCTCTAGCCCTTGCACCTCTTTGGGCTGGTCACAAATTGGAATCAGGAGGTGATTTGGTTGGTGATCCATTAGATACTAGAAGAACCAAGTCATAGTTTTAGTAGGCTCCACATCTCTTCATTGCTCCAGCTTCTAATCCATAGTCATTTTGAGAAGCTTCAGGTATTACCGAGTGGGATGTTGTGATGCAAGAAGATTTCAATTCCTTAGAGAGGAATCACACATGGGATCTTGTCCCTCTTCCTAAGGGAAGGAAACTTCTTTGATGCAAGTGGGTCTATCAGACAAAATTTGTAGCAGATGAGTTGGTTGATAAGCATAAGGCTTGACTAGTAGCAAAAGGATTCTCCCAAGTTCCCAAGATTGACTACTCTAAGACTTTGGCACCAGTTGCTAAGATGAATTACATCTGACTTGTCCTTGCTAAAGTTGTAGCCCATCATTGGGAAGTTCATCATATGGATGTGAAGAGTTCCTTTCTTCATGGTGACCTTCAGGAGGAAATCTGCATGGAGTAGCCAAAAGGGTTTGTCCAAGATCCTTCACTTGTGTGCAGACTTCAGAAGTCTCTCTACGGCCTTAAACAAGCTCCTCGAGCTTTGTATGCCAAGATGGAATCCTTCTATCTGACAATTGGGTTCACTTGATGCCATTCTGATCCAAACGTATACATTTTATAGCAAGATGACACCCTCACCATTTTGGTTCTCAATGTTGATGACTTATTCATCACAAGGAGTCACTCATCCATTATCAAGGTGGTGAAAACTGCTCTTCATGATAGATTTTTAATGTCAGACTTGGTCCTTTTGCATTATTTCTTGGGGATTCAGATCACTCAGTCATCTTTAGGTATCTTCCTTGGACAACCAAAGTATGCACTTGACATGCTCTCCAGATTTCGCATGGCTGACTATAAGCCTACATCAACTCCATTTTTGTCAGGGGTCAAACTTGAGGTTAAGTGTTCCTCACCTTTGGTTGATGGAACTTTATACCAACAACTTGTTGGGAGTCTCATCTACTTGACTCATACGAGATCTGACATTTCATATGTTGTGGGCATGGTCTCTAGATTCATGTAGGAGCCACATGAGTTGCATTGGAAGGAAACTAAGTGGATCGTCCACTATATTTAGGGTACTCACAGTTATGAGATTCACTATGCAATGGGCATGTATATTGACTTGGTGGGACATGCGTATTCAAATTAGGCAAGCAATTCGTAGGATCACAAGTCTACTTCTAGGTATTGCTTCTCACTTGGTTCTTATCCAGTTTGTTGGTCAAGCAAGAAGCAGTCTGCAATTTCTATTTCAACTACAAAGGTTGAGTATCGAGGGGCAGTTAATGCCACCACTGAGGCTATTTGGCTTCATAATATTCTCACTAAGTTTTGCATTCCATTCAGAAAGCATACAGTCATCTTTTGTGATAATCAGAGTGCTATACAAATCTCAAGGAATCCAGTTCATCACTAGAGGAAAAAACACATTGAGATACATATGCACTACATTCAGGAGATAATTCAGGAAGGCATCATTGATCTTAAGTATTGTTCTACATCAAAGCAAACTACATACATCTTCACCAAACCCTTCATAGAGAGAAAGTTCGTTCATTTGCAAGCTTTGCTAGGGGTGCAACAGGTGTCTACTTCAGGAGGGTCTTCTTAGTCCTTCATTCTACTCTCTACTTTGGGGAGTATTTTCTCTCTCTATTTGAGGGGGGCTATTCCTCTTATGGGGGGGGCTTCTTCTTTTGGGGGGGTTCCTATGTACATGTGTACCTAACATGGCCTCATTTGTCGGGACCCATCTTTTCACCCACAGGTAAACTATGCTTAAGGGGAGGTGTTAGTATAGATTTTTTAGGGGTATTTATTTTTTCCTACACATATTATTTAATCTTGCTTAGGTTTATTAGGAGTGGTTAATATAAGAACACATGGAAAAATACATCAGCTACATGTGTCACTCTCTCCCCACACATGGGTAGTTGAGTTGCACATCCTCTTTTGGCTTATAATGCCACCTCCCATAACCACTATTTTGTATTTACCTGAGTAGTTTATGGGGTAGTTGGGTTTCTCACCGTCTTTTGGAATTATGGGCCATCTCTCTCCTATCTTCACTTGAGGAGGTTATGCCCACATGTTTTGACATTTCCCAAGTAGGTAAAACCTCCCACCTTTTATGGGTAGTAGGAGTTAATGCACCTCTTGTATGTACATGCCCCTATTTTTCTATATATTGAGCACTCTCATCTCACCTACATTAGTTCGGTGATTGTTCAATGAGAGTCGCAAGAGTATTCTCAAAATTCTCTTGCTTTCTCTCTATTGTTCTCTTATTTCAAATTTTCTCTTCATTCTACTATTTTGATCTTTGATCATTTGCTGATTGGAATTGCATGTGATCTACCACCAACATCGGATCCTAGCTTGGTTTTCACTTCTCAAATAATCTAACACAAGTTTTATGTGGCATTCATGACAACATCGACTAACTCTTTACCGATGAATCTGTCAACAGCCTGCACACCCCAAAGCCTGGCTCCAACTGCCTAGACATAGTTGTTGAAAAAACTCTCTAATACTAACTTCCATCATGCATATGGCCACCAGCTGAGAACTCGACCCCCACTACCTTCTTCACAACATCTTTCTCCTTCTTAGATGCATTCTGGAACAAAAGGGCAATCTACTCATCACAAGACTCCACAACCGGCCCAGCTTGGTCATTTTTCTCGCATCTGCAAGCAACCCTAAAATGCATCACTATCTCTAAACTGGTAAAAACCAGCAATCAAGGGTAGTTTATATAACTCAATTTAGGCTTCCAATAACATCAGCAACAAACTAGAAAAAGAGGCATGTCTTCACTTAATCCCCTGCCAGCACATGAATGGATGAGGAGGTGCCAACACTACTTCCATGTACCATATGACTTCAGTAAGCTCAAAATCGTAAGGACTATTCTACCATCAAAACAAAGATTCTATAGTTAGACCGTAAAAGAAAACTCCAATGCCACTACCAAGAATATGGAAGGGATTAGACATTCCCATCAAGCATACCTTGGTCCACTTGGGCAGTCGTGGCCTTGAGCACACCCAACTTATCTTTTTTGTATTTATTCATGTAGGCCACTGTTCGGAATGTGAAGCCCAACGGTCACATGACCATTCACCTTCTCCCAGCTGTTCGTTTCATAGATGAATACGCTTATATAAATGGTTTGCAACCAATGTATGATGTAGACTGTATATTGATTAATACAAGTGTTCCCTGCTTGAGAGTGGATGCAGCCATTAATTGGTGAACCACTATAAATATCATGTCTCGTGTATTTGCATGTTTGTCTAATTTACTTTCTACTGGTTTGTGTTGTTTAAATATGTTTTTCTCTACTCGTTTAATAGCTACGTTCACTCTCAAGCAGGGAACACTTGTATTAATCAATATCCAGTCTACATCATACATGGGTTGCACACCATTTATATAAGCATATTCAACTATGAAACGAACAACTATGAGAAGGTGAATGGTCATGTGACCGTTGGGCTTCACATTCCCAACAGCCACATGGGATAGAGTTAGCGTCGAAAACAACCTCGGATTGGTTTAGAGAAACACCTATGTTGGCAAATAAATCAATCGTCGAATTGGCCTCACAGTATATATGGTTCGGTAAATAGGAGTCAAATTTTTCCAGACACTACCCAATCCTATAAATCCAAGTCTTTAACTTCCAGTTTTGTACAAATTTCTTGCACTGTATTTATACATATCTATGAATCGCCCTCAATATCTATTTCCTTAATCCCCTTCTCATGGCATAGCTTAAGTCCTTGTGCAAGAGCCTCAAATTTAGCCTCGTTGTTTGTGGCAACTCCCACGTTGCATGTCTCAGCTCATAAACAGTCCCCATTGCAATTTCTGATGATATATCTGGCCCCGGACAAGCCCAAATTACCTTTAGACATGTTGTCAAAATTAAGCTCATATCTTCCAGTCATTGGAGGCACCCATCGAACATCTAGTCTGGATTTACCAATCCTAGTCAGATTCAAACATGGAGGCATGAGAGAAATCCACGTCTTCTGTATTGACTTGTCCCAACTAGTGAATTATGCCCCTTTTGCTCTAAGCTAGTTGGAATTAACAATTTCATAGATCCTGACTTCAATTTTTTTATGATCTCTTCCACCGGGAGGCAATTATCACAAAATTTTATGTGATTCCTTTCCTTCCATATCTATCATACCACCATCGACGGGGAAGCCAGCAATATGTCTTCTTAGACGTTTCTTTTCTTCCCTGCCGGCCAGCTACATACAAATGCCAGAAGATCATTTTTTCTTGGCGAAGACCACCCAATGAAACGGAGGAGCCAATCCTAGCAACGATAGGCATATTCACAATTTAATAGCAGGTGGTCCATCGTCTCCTCATCTTTGCAATAGAGTAAACATATACATGGCTCGTGGATGCCAAACGATGCCAACCTATCACTAGTCAGAATTCTTTTCTGAAGCGTTGTCCAGAGGAAAGCTCCAGCCTTATGAAAATTTTTGGATTTCCAACATAGATTAGAAGGCCAACTATTCTCATTTCCTCGCACACTTTGAATATCATAACCCAAATTTATCGAGTATTCCTCAGATTTAGAGCCCATCCATATAATCTCATCCTCTTCATCAAAGAGCTAGATGTTTTGCATGTCGAATATATTTTTTAGTGTCGTCTTATCTTCTAGTGGAATATCAAGCGAATCCCAACACAACCATTCGAATGTTGTGCTTGAACTGACACCCATCATGGAAACATAGTCCACGACCACCCTTCCCTTAGCCTGTATTGCGTTTTCCAGCCAATCCCTATCACTGAACAATTCTGAAAGAGCACTATGCTCGTTCCAAGAGTCGAACCAAAAATCTGCTTTTTGACCATTTCTAATTTTCCAAGACATGTGATCAGTAATGGCCTCTCTGCAATCCCAAATGAACTTCCAAATTGCAGAACCTCCATTCGAATTAGCCATTGTTAAGATGCGACTTGGATCGTCATTGTCCAGATACTTTCTTCGAATGATCTTGCACTATTTCCTATCTGTTTTGTGATAGATACTCCAACAGAGTTTAGCACCTAGTGCTCGGTTTTGAAGCTCCATTATACGAAGCCCTGCCCCCCATTAGATTTACCCTAACATACAGTATTCCAATTGATGAGAGGGATCCGCTTATCATACTTTGCTCCTTCCCAAAGAAACTTCTTCATAAAACCTTCAACATCACATATTGCCTTGTTTGTCATACCAAAACATGACATCACATAGATCAGGGTTGCAGAGAGAACCGATTTGATCATGATTATACGACCTGCCAATGAAAGCCATTTAATTTTCCATGCCTCCGCCTTGAGCCTGCATTTAGAGATTATGTATTTCCAGTGATCAGTCCTTTAAGTGCCTTGAAAGAGTGGAGCTCCCAAATGTTTTGATGAAAGTGTGGCAACTAAGAAACCAATTAAGTCTATAATCCTTCTCTGTATACCATATTTTATGTTTAAAAAAAAATATTTTAGATTTATCTCTATTAAGAATTTATCCAGAATTAGTCTAAGGGGTTTGCTGCAAAAAATTTCAAGTTGGTATGTGAAGTTGGATGTTGTAATGTTGATGTTGATCCTTTTTGAAAACCTAGGAGATATTTTTGACAAGACCAAGTGATTTTAATAAAAGAAAACTCTTGTATGATGTGTTAATGGTTGATACTCAAGAATTCGTTTGATAAAAACAATAATGAGCATAAAATTCCTTGCTTGTATGTTTTGACTCAAGTAACACAAGTGACTTTTTTTGTAAGATCAAGATGTTGATAAATATGAACATTTTGTTTCTTGATGAGTGCTATAAGTGAGCCACAATTGGTTTTGTCTCAATTTAACTTTGTTGCAAATGTACTTGATGTTTTGGAAACATAATTAGCCGATAGGCTATTTGTGTCAACTTTGGCCGGAATTTTTGTCAGCCTCCTCGGTTTTTCAATTTCCGATGATCGGGGACAAGGTGGTGGGTGGGTTATAAAATTGGCCAGAATTTTCGTTAGCCTACCGGATTTTTTGGCTTTCGGTAACCACAAAAAGGTAGCGGAGGCAGTTGTTGCTACTTTGAGAACTAGGTGGCATTTGTCGGGCCGCGTGGATAGAGAAAGCTACAAAAAATAAACGCTAGTTCATGTCAACATTAATTGTTGTATGCTTTGCGTGTATTGGGGATCGTTGTAATAATAACTACCCTTTAACGCCTCGGGGAACAAAACGAATGCCGGTAAATTTTCAATGACACATTGTTTGGTGTCGTTTTGTTGCTATACTTGCTATGAGAGTCGAGAGTGAGGAGGGTTAGCTTCTATGAGGGTGCAAGCTGGATTAAGTTTTGTGCAGCTTCTACGAAGGTGGGTGGATGCTATTTTGTGTTTTTTGCAAGGGAGGGTGGTTGGAAATGCAAAAGAAATGTGTCAACCGTGATAGTGTTTTGCCTATTTTTGTGCAGGTAAGTTAGCGAGAAGATGTTTTCTTCAAGCAAGTGGGAAGAGGTGCATGTGGAATAACCCCTCAGCAATATTGTTTGATTTGTGCTTGGTGGTTATATTGCTTTATTTGCAATAAGGTACTATTGATTGTTACAAATACCTTGTGTGATTTGTGGTTCGTGTTTCCTATGAGTGGTTTTGCATGGACTTGATACTATGATTTTTTGTGGGCTTGTGTTTATGGGTTTCGTTATCTTCGTATGTTTGGAGGCTTCGAGAAACAAAGCAGTGTGGAGAAAGCTGGGGGAAAGGGGTTTGTTTGAAACAGCTGGCAAGAGGTGCATATGTAGGAAAAAATGTTTGCCATATTGTTTCATTGCATTTTCCATAAGGTGTTGTTAATTATAGTTTTATTGCTTAAGCTATATTATTCCATTTTGGAGAAGGTGTTGTTGGAATGTCTTTATTTTTTCAATTTTGGATCGTATTGTGTTGAGAAAGGACTATTTTTTGTATGGGTTTGTTACTATCAACTTTCGTAGGGTTAGTGTTTAATGTTTGCATTTGGTGGCTATGTTTGTAAGGGAATTAAATTGTAGAGGATATAGAGTTTTTTTTCAGTTGTTATTGTATAGCTCAGCTTATATTGTGGCTTTTTGCATGTGGGTGGTTGTAGAAAGTGATGCTGTTTGATTTATGGTTTTTGTTTTCTATTTTGGTTGGAACAGATAAAACAATAATTAATGTTGTTGATTCTATGTTCCAAAGTCTATATTTTTTCAATTTGTGGGGAGATTGTCTTGAGAAAGGAGTGTTTGTTGTATGGGTTTGTTAGTGTGAAGCTTCTTAGGGTTTGTGTTTAATGCTTGCATTTTGTGGCTATGTATCCAACAGAATTAAATTGTAGAGGATATGGAGTTGTTGTGGATTGTTACTGTATAGCTCGACCTGTATTGTGGCTTCCTACATGCGGGTGGCTATAGAAAGTAATCTTGTTTGATTTATGGCTTTCATTTTTTTCTTATGGTTGGAACAGAATAAAATAATTAATGTTGTTGATTCTATGTTTGGTTATATTAGGTATTATTGATTAGTTTTTGTCCACCTTAGGCTATACTGGGTATATTTTAGTATCAATATATATACGTAACATTAAAATTGTTAAGGTTATGGAGTTTTGGTGGATTCTTATTGTATACATTGTTCTATATTAAGGCTTTGCAAATCTTCATAGTTGTTGAAAGTAATGTTGTTTGATTTATGCCTTTAGTAATCTAGTTATGGTTGGAACAGAATAAAATAATTAATAGTGTTAGCTTGTATGTTTGGTCACATTAGGTATTATTCATTATTGTTGTCTACCTTAGAGTATATTGTGTATATTTTAATAACAATATATATAGGTAAGATTAAGATTGAATAGGTTATGGAGTTTTGGTCGATTCTTATTATATAGCCTAGGCTATATTGTTGATTTCTGGATCTCAGTGGCTGTTGAGAGAATAAAATAATTAATGTTGTTGATTCTATGTTTGGTTACATTAGGTTGGTTGGTTTATTGCTTGTGGTGTGTGGTTATGGTTGCAATGGAATGAAATAGTCAATCCATTGGGCATTGTCGATTATAGTTGTGTTGCATAAGCTATATTGTTTCATTTTGGAGAAGGTGTTGTTGAAATGGCTATATTTTTTCCCAATTTTTGAGAAGATTGTATTGAGTAAGGAGTGTTTTTTGCATTGTTTTGTGGGTTTTGTATGTGAGGTACTATTCAAAGTGGTGTACGCTTATATTGTGGCTTTCTACATCTAGGTGGCTATAAAGAGTAATGTTTTTTGATTTATGGGTTTCATTTTTTGGTTATTCTTGAAAAGAATAAAATAATTATTGTTGTTGAATAAAATAATTAATGTTGTTGATTCTATCTTTGGTTACATTAGGTATTATTGATTATTGGTTTTTTTTAGGCTATATCGGGTATATTTTAATATCAATTATATATATGTAACATTAAAAATGTTAAGGGTATGGAGTTTGGGTTGATACTTATAAAATAATTAATGGTGTTGATTCTATGTTTGGTTGCATTTGGTATTGTTAATTATTGTTATGTTCTTAAGATATGTTGGGTATATATTTGTGTATTATATATATATATAGACATATATGTACATGTATATGTATATATATATATATATATATATATATATATATGTATATATTTGTGTGTATATATATATAGATATGTACATGTATTTATATATATATTAATTTTCAATAGGTCTCTCTTTATGACTTGCAATGGAGAAAAATGCTTGACCTTATCTAGTTATCATTGATTGTAACTATGTTGATTTTCCATAAGGTAATGTTGATTGTTTCAAATATGTTGTCTAATTTTTGTTATCTGGCGAATAGTATTAATTATTTCATTATTTTATTTTGTTCCAACAATAACCAGAAAATGAAAACTGTTGTGTTTCTTGTTGAATTTCCCCATCTGGGCTACCATTCAAACCAATATTGATTGATTTAGGGTTCGCATTCTCATAGTGTTGTTTTGCATAAGGGGTTGTTCATTATTGTTGGCTATGTTAGGTTAACGTTGTTTGATTTATGGCTTTCATTATCTGGCTATGGTTGGAAGAGAATACAATAATTAATGTTGTCCATTCTATGTTTGGTTACATTAGGTATTATTGATTATTGTTCCTTAGCCTGGGCTGTACTTGTGTCAATCCTCTATGGAATTTCTATATCTACCAAGATATATATATTATATATATGTAGTGTATATTACCATATATATATGTATATATACATCTTATATATATATATATGTATATATATTACATATTATATAATAAACATATGTGAACGGGATTTTTTATGTATCTGTGAACCCACACTTAATATATTATTATTATTGTATATAAGTGTATATATGTATATATATATATATATATATATACATATATATATATATATGTATATATATATATATATATGTATATATATGTGTGTATATGTATATATGTGTGTTATATATGTGTATATATATACATATATATGTGTGTGTGTGTATATATTTGTATACATATATATATGTATATATGTATATATGTATATATATATATATATCTCCAATTTTATTATGTTGCAAACATAGCCAGAAAACGCAAACATTCAACACAAACTCTGCGAAAGTTGACAGTAGCAATCCCATACAAAAAACACTCGTTCCTCAACATAATCTGCCTAGTAATTGGAAAAAATGTGGGCATTTCAACAACACCTTCTCCAAAATGGCTAGATGCAAAAAGGTACAGTATACTTCAAGCTATACAATAAGAATCAACCAATTATTTTATTATGTTCCAACCAAAATAGAAAGCAAAATCCATAAATCAGACAAAAGCCATAAATCAAACAAGATTACTTTCTACAGCCACCCACATGCAGAAAGTATATATATGTATGTATGTATGTATGTATGTACATGTATATATACATGCATATATATATATGTATGTATGTATGTATGTATGTATGTATACATATGCATATATATATATATGCATATGTATGTATACATACATACATATATATATTGTAACACCCCATCATGCGAACCCCAAAGGACATCAAACAATAATTAAAGCACAATTTTTTTATTTTTTTATTTTTTTATTTTTTGTAAATCAAGCATACATGATGATGCACATTGAGTCATAAGTCATAAAACTCAATTAAACAAATCCATTAACACTTATGTCCCTTGGGGTACACAAGGAGTCATTACAAAACTTAAATCTATACCACGACGATAAAGAATGAAAGCCAAAGATATAATCCATAACAAAGTAAACATTTACAAATGTAACACATACATGACAAAACATTAATAAGAAACCATCCACGTACGCAAATACAACATATACATGATTAACTCAAAACTCATAATAATAAACTCTCAATCATCATATAAACTCAAGGGACATATTTCTATAGATACAACATATCAAATAACATCTGCCATGGATCAATATTTACACAATGTTTATCAAGGATAGAATAATATATTGCATCCATTTCAACACAATACAATGTTCAAGTATAATGGTGATACAAAAATATTCCACAATATGTACGAGAACCACATGACAAGGTAAGATGATACAACTGAGCAGTAGAACATCAGTATCATAATTGGCTCCAAGACGGATAAAACTCTGGAGTCACTGCAAATGACACCAATCTGCACCTCTTGATCCTCGACTGGGGACCCAATGGGGTGCTTAGCACATTTCACCCAACCACGTGAGTCTGAAGACCAACCCCCTGTGTTAGGAGCTGACAAGAAAGAGACCTCAACCAAGAACATCCAAACAAGGACCCACAAGGCTCAACATCATATTAGGGTAGCATGAAACCCAAGGATAGCCACAACATCAATAAACCATGACCATAAAACACAAATTCAATCCACATATCAACAATGGTGTCACCTCAAAAAAATAGATTCACAAAAGAAAATCAACCTTTAATTCAGTAATAATCCCTTCAAATCCAAAAACCACTAACTAGGCATTCCACGGGAGACCTCAATTTTCTCCTCATCAGAACCCCTTATAGTGGCACGTAAATCGCCTTCACAAAGTCAACAACATGACAATGACAACAATTATCTATTCACATTCTCAATTAAAACAAAACCAACCTACTCAACAAACAAATCAATTACAATCTCAAGGTTCTAAATAACTATCCATATAAAAACCTCATTGATTAGAAACTTGAATTGTCATAAAGTTATCCACTAACTAACAATCCAAATGAAATAATTAAGAACGAAAACTTGATTCAAGGAACAATTTGTTTCGTTGACTCAAGTTTATAAAACTACCATAATGAAGTCAAACAGAGTTTACTACAATACTTAACCATGGTCAAAGATACACAATTCCATTATTTAAGAGTTCGGTACAAACACCCATATTACACGATACTCAACAATTAGAATTATAAGGAATTCAACAATCTATACATTTCTACTCTATTTTATTTATTAAATAAATCCTTCTTTGACTACATATAATAAAATCCTTTCTCTTTTATTCCTAACTAATTTTCAAATCTACTTACTTCCTTAATTAAATACTAGGCCACACTAATCATTTCTCATATTTTAAGAAACAAACATTCATATATATATATATATATATATATATATATACCTACTTAAGTTCACAATCCCAACATTTATTTAAAACTCGTAAATTGAATTATTATTTCCTTAACAACTTTCTATTGATTTCATGCGCTACGACTGTGCTAGATTGACAAAGGAATCAAAGAGGCTATTTAATTTACTACACCTTTGCAAGTCTAAAAGTTGCAGCTGTGATAAGTTACCAAAGGTTTCAGGGAGGCTATTTAATTCTGTACAATACCTCAACTCTAAATGTTGTAACTGTGACAGGTTGCCAAGTATATAAGAAAGTGAATATTGGAATTTGGAAATATCGCCATCTACTTGCATTATTATCAAATCCAAAATGTTATCCACAAGACTGAAGGGAAGGAGAAAGGTGAGGTGCAAATACGTGGCTTATGAGTAGGAGAAATAATGTATAACTTTTATTTTTTGAACTTGACGCATATATGTTTGATGGCGAGTTTCCAGAGACGTGCTCAAGTTTGAAGTTTGGAAAATAAACTTCACCACGATCAATGGGAAGCTCTTTATTATGTTAGTAATTGACAATATTTTATTTTCAAGTGTTGCAACTGCGATAGATTGTCAGAGGAAACAAGCAGGTTATTTAAACCTTTAAAATTTTCTATTATTGTTCAAGCGTCGTAGCTGAGATAGGTTAACAATGAATTCAGAGAGATTATTTAAACCTTTACAACATTCTATTTTCAAGTACAACAGATGTGATAGGTTGCCAACGAAACAGGAAGGCTATTTATACCTCTACAGTCTTCTATGTTTAAGTGTTGTTGTTGTGACAGGATGCAAATGGTTATAGGGACATTAATTAGATTTATACACCCTCCAAATTCTAAATGTTGCAGCAAAGACAGTTTGTCGATGGTTGAAGGGAGATTATTTGATTTCAATCACCCAACATAGACGTGAGAACTGTTTCCCCAGATTGCCTCAAAGAGATGTCAACTTAAGGAATGAAACACAAGGATAACAACATGGGCACAAAATGGGTTTATGATGTATCACTCAGGTTTAGAATTTACAGTTACAGACTGGTAACTCCAAAGCACATAAATATTCATCACTCCTAACTGACACTGTGGTTGCTAAGGACAAGGGTCTGAAATGCAACAGGGGTTTGCTCCAAAGTATACACTAATGTTGCATACCCACCTAATGACACTAATGAAGATGAGGGAGAGTAACAAATACCCAAGGCTGAGGTAAATGAAGGGGAATTCAGGTATCTCCAAGGCAACCAGTGATCTAATAATCAGGAGATTATTAAAGAAGAGCGGCATTGGTGTCACCCAACAGAATGTGTAAGGCTATAGAATGGAGAGGTTCTAGAAAGATTGACTTCAGGGTTAATGATACGTTGTGAAAGCAAGTGTCATAGCCTTTACCAGCATAACCTCTGCTCATGCTACCTCATAGCTCAGACAAGGTATAGACATCCATCGAAGTAAAAGAAAAGGTACATAAATTTTGTCAAATGTTGCAGATTGCAAGTGCCCTGGCAAGCCTGAATACAAAATGGGGAAGCATAGAAAAGGCACATGAATAGTTTGACAGAATGCCTCCAAGAAATGTTGATCACATGTTATAAGAGGTCGCAGGATATGCACAAAATGGATTTTTTGAAATGGTTTTAGAATCTTTCAAAAGAATGCAACTAGACTCTACAACCTTGACCAAATAGCTTGCGGCCTTAGGAGTTCTGGAACAGGGTATAGAAATCTACCTAAGAAGAGAGGATATATGAATTTCAATATATGTTGTAATTGCTACTGCTCTGCTAGGCATGCATATAAAAAGAGGAATCACATGTTTGACAGAATGCCTCGAAAGGAATTTGGCGTGTACAGTAGAACTAGAAATCAATTCAGATACCCATAAAAATTGAAATCAACAACATTTCACTAAGCATAAGGAATGTATGAATTTGAATAGATGTGGTAATTGCTATACATACCTGGAATCAACGATTAGCTTTGTATGATAGTAGGAAGAAGGAAATGCAAGTCGAAACCTAAACTCTGAAAATGCTCTCTTGATATCTTTCACTTCCATGTATTCGTGCAATGGAAAGCTTGTTGACCCCTCTGCCATCTTCAATCACCATTCAAGATGAATCCTCAGCCTGCTACCTCTACTCAACCTACTCGTTATTTCTAATGAAAAGGAACGAGATTGAGTTTACACTCCATGCTCGTAAAATACATGACAAGACTCCTTTTAACTCTCCTCCATTTTGCCAATTTTAGAAAACCCATTGCATGCAAAACCCAAATTTAGTGCTCAAGATAAGTGGGGCTTTATCAATTATAAAAACACCCAATGCATGCTCTTCTTCCCCTCTTTCCATGCAAGCGGTTTCCAAATTTGTTACATGCAATAACTTAAATTTAGCTTTTTGCATTTTTTATTTTATTTATTTACTATTTATAAATTGTATTATTATTTATGTATTTATTTTATTAATTTTTTTACTATATATTTTACATTTATATTTATATATATACCTTTTGATGTAATGGTTTATTTTAATGCTTTCAATCATTAAAACCTTTTTATACAAATAAATTTAAATTAAACAATCTTACACATAAAATCAAACAACCCAAATAAAATTCATCAATCACAAGGAAAGGCCACTCATGGAGGGGAACTACATATATACACACAATATAGTTTGAGCTATACAATAAGAATCAACCAATTATTTTATTGTGTTCCAACCAAAACAGAAAATGAAAGCCATAAATCAAACAAGATTACTTTGTACAACCAACCACATGCAGAAAGCCACACACACACACACACACACATATATATATGTATGTATGTACGTATGTATGTATGTATGTATACATGCATATATATACATATACATGTATATATATATATATACATATATACATATATACATGTATACATGTATATGTGTGTGTGTATGATAAATATCACAGAGCAAACCTTTTGGAACCATTGATACATGCAAAAAAACACAAGATTTCCTTCAACCAGCTTCACCAAAATTACACAGCATTCAACGCACTTGCAGCTTTACAAAATCTTGCCCTCTGTGCTCATAGCCACCTTCAACAACAACATAAACCTCAGATTGACACCGAACAATATGGTATCGATAACTATACAGACATTTGTTTTGTTCTCCAAGGACTTTTAAATAGATGTTACTTGTAGCAAGACCAGTACACGGGAACCATAGAACAATCAATGCTAATGACATTTTGTTGGCCTCCCCTACACTTTCATCATTTCGCCAAACTCCTCTATCATCGTGAAAAATGCCCACCACCTTTGACATGGCATATAGGTTGCACAGCTAGTGAATGCACTTGCACCTTCATAGAATCTTGCCATCCTTGGTCATAGCTACCTTGAACAACAACAAAGAGTCCCAGAATGGCACAGAACAATACATTGTTGATAACTCTAGCAACCTAGCAGATTAGCTATTTTTTGAGCCACTCACAGTTAACTGAAGCCATAAATGGAACAATATAGCCAATTGTTAGTGACATGTGAAAACCCACAAAAGTATGCAGTCTTTCCAACAACAATCGAGACACAATGAAGAATATTCTTCCCAAGAATAACTCAGATTAGATGCACCTCTACTCAGTTCCTTCAATAACAAGCCTTCACGCTTGCTATCTTTTTCCTTTGTTCTTTCTTGACAACCTGCCAAAGAACACGACAAAATTGTTGCATCCCAAAGCTTTTGGAACCATTGATGCATGCAAAAAAAATAGTAGACATAACATTAACTATTTCATTTCATTAATATATATATACATATGCCTATATACATATATATACACATTTGTATACATATATGCATATATATACATATACATATATATATACACATTAAGAGATATAGTGGCAGATAGCTTATAAGTTCACTCAGAATTTTGGTCGGCTTGTCGCTTCTTAGGCCTTCCAATCACTGGTTCGCATCAACATTAATTAATGTATGCTTTACATGTACTGATGATGGTCCTAATAAGACCAACAATAAATGTAACCCATAAATGTAACAATTAAGCCTAACACAAACAACAACAGCGAACAGTCCCTTATGCAAAACAACATGGAGCACATAACATTAACTATTTTACTGCATTCCAACCATCGCCACAAAACAAAAGTTGTGAAGGAAACAATATTTTTATCCCCACTCATGCAGATGGGAAAACCCGCAAAACACTAAAAACGACAGTGCCAAATGCATAGACAAACATACATGCAAAAGTCGAACCATAAATCAAACAATATCACTACCAACAAAGTATTGCTATCTAGACCTGTTTAAATATCTACCTATGAACATAGTTGTATGTATGTCTCTATTTACATATGCATATACATAAACACACATGCATGCAATTCACATTTCCCTATCCTATACAACTTCCTTGTACATATGTGTGTAGATATTTGGTCGCCTGTTGGATATCTATGCATATATGCATACACCATTCAAAATTTACAACTATATGTGACCTATTCTAAATAGAAAAAAAAACACAGCTTCCAACAGTACCTCGCATACAAAACCCACAAAACATAGAAAGCTCCTAGTAACATACCAACTCAAAACCTTCACCACAAAAACGCCAACCCTTAATGAATCAATATTGATTTCAACCGTAAGCTAGATGGGGTGATTCACCAAAAAAACATAGCACGTTAACTATTTTTCATCCATTCACACAAGACCATTATTGTCTTGAGTTTTATTTTATAGTTTACATGTACACATTGCTATCATTCCAGTCCCTTATGCAAAACAACATGGAGCACATAACATTAACTATTTTATTGCATTCCAACCAACACCACAAAACAAAAGTTTTGAAGGAAACAATATTGTTATCCACACTCATGCAGATGGCTAAACCCACAAAACACTAAAAATGGTAGTGCCAAATGCATATACAAACATAGGCACAAAATTTGAACCATAAATCAAACAATATCGCTACCAACAAAGTATTGATATCTAGACCTGCTCATATATCTACCTCTGAACATAGTTGTATGTATGTCGCTATTTACAAATGCATATATAGAAACAAACATGCATGCAATTCACATTTCCCTGTCCTATACAACTTCCTAGTACATATATGTGTAGATATTCGATCACCTATTGGATATCTATGCATATATGTATACACCATTCAAAATTTACAACTAATCAGTGGACTCCACTTAAACAAAACAAAACACGGCCTAAACAATGCCTCGTGACAATAAAAACCCACAAACGTGCAAAAAGCTCCCAGTAACATACCGACTAAAACCTTCACCACAAAATGCCAACCCTAAATGAATCAATAATAGTTTCAACCATGAGCGATGGGGTGATTCACCAAAAACCACAACATATTAACTATTTTCTAGCTATCTCACACAAGACCATTATTGTCTTGATTTTATTTTATAGTTTCATATGTACACATTGCTCATTCTAAGATAGTATTTTTAAAAATTAAATTTTTTCTCTCGAAAACCACAAAAAGACAAGATATCTTAATTTCAACATTCACCAACCTGTGATATGTGTAGATTTATGTATGTATCTATATATATTTGTGTGTATATATATCTATATATATATATGTGTACATATATGTATATATATATGTATATATGTGTGTGTATATGTATGTCAATGTCTAATGACATTTCGCTATTCCCTCTACACTTTGATCATTTCAATCGGTCTCCTCTATCCCTCACAGCCAAATGCCCGCCACCTTTACACGCAATAGAGACCTTAACCATTAATCTTGCATCCAGCAGTGGTCAGAAAAATCCACCACACTATAAATCTATCTGCTAAGTCTCAAATAGCATTACAAAAAAAAAAAGTATTTTAGGGAAAACCCACAAAACACAAGAGATCTCAATTTCAACATTCACCAAAAATACAATAGATTAACTATTTTCCAACCATTCACATAGAACCGAAGCCATAAATGGAAAAATATAAACAATAGTCACTGACATGCCAAAACCCACAAAACTATACAGTCTTTCCAAAAAAAATCGACACAATGAAACAATATTTCTTTCAAGAATAACCTAGATCAAATGCAACTCTACCTGCTTCCTTCAATAACACCCCTTCCCGCTTGCTTCCTCTTTCCTCCATTCTTTCTCAACAACCTACCAAACAAGACCACAAAATTATCACAACCCTCACCATTTGCAACCATCAATGCATGCAACAAAATAGAAGACAACCTTCAACCACCTTCATAGAAATTGCATAGCCATTTGTTGAAAATTAGCCATACATTCGTTTTCTTCCCTAGGGCATTAATAGAGCAACTACTATTACGATGTCCCCTAGTACATGCAAAGCATACAATATATGTAACTATATCTATATATGTATACAAATGTATATATGTATGTATATATGTATATGTATATCTCTATAGATATTTATATGTGTATATACATGTTTATATATATGTGTGTATATATGTATGTATATATATGTGTGTGTGTGTATATATATATGTATATCTATATGTATATATGTATATATGTGTATGTATGTGGATTTTTGTATGTATATATATATACATGTCTATATATATGCATATATCTTTGTATGGACATGTGTATATATATGTATATATAGCAACCAAAACATTGATTATTTTGTTCTGTTGCAACTATAGATGATAAATGGAAGCCATAAATGGAACAATATAGCCTAAGGTGGACATCAATAGAATGAATTCCATGACATTAACTTGTTTATCCCATTGCAACCATTGCCATACAATGCTGAAATTCATATTCGCGACTCTCTCCTCGCTACCTTCAACACAACAAAAATTCTCACAATGACACCAAAGAATACATTATCGATAACTCGATAGATATTTGTTTTATTTTCCAAGGATCTCTTAAAACGTATGGTAATTCTGTAACTATCAATTAATTACATGGAAAACCATACAGTACAATATATATATCAATTTTGACAATAATATTGGACACATATACACACATATACATATATATATACACACACACATAGATATATGTATATGTACATATATGTATATATATATATGTATATGTCTATGTTCATATATGTATATGTGCATATATGTACATATATGTGGCTGTATTTATGTATGAATATATATGTATACAACTCAAACACTTTGGAACCATCGAATGATGCTATAAAACACTCAGATAGCTTTCAACCACTTTCAGAAATTGCAATTGTATATCTAAATGTATATCTATGTATATCTATGGTATGTATAGTATGTACATACACATATGTAGATATATCTATATGTATATGTATATATTGTGTGTAGTATGCATGTACACATATGTAGATATATGTATATATATATATATGTATATGTATATGTGTATGTATATGTGTATATATGTATATATATATAGCCGATAAGTTGTTTGTGTCAACTTTACCCAAAATTTTTGTCGGCTTCGCTGGTTTTTCAATTTTTGGCGACTAGGGGCAAGGTGGCAAGTGGGTTATAAGCTTGGCCAGAATTTTCATCAACCTCCCAGATTTTTTGGCTTTCGATGGCCACGAAAAGGTGGCCGAGGCAGTTGTTGGCTTCTTTGGGAATTGGGTGGCATTTGTTGGGCCGCGTGGATAGAGAAGGTTGCAAAAATTAAACACTAGTTCGTGTCAACATTAGTTGTTGTATGCTTTGCATGTATTAGGGATCATTGTAATAATATCTTCCCTTTAACGCCTCGGGGAACAAAAATGAATGTTGGTAAATTTTCAATGAGGCACTGTTTGGTGTCATTTTGTTGCTATACTTTCTATGAGAGTCAAGAGTGAGTAGGGTTAGCTTTTGTGAGGGTGCAAGCTGGATTAAGTTTTGTGCAACTTCTGTGCAGGTGGGTGGACACTATTTTGTATTTTTTGCAAGGGAGGGTGGTTGGAAATGCAAAAGAAATGTGTCGACTATAATAGTGTTTTTCCTATTCTTGTGCAAACAAGTCGGCGAGAATATTTTTATTTGAAGCAAGTGGGAAGAGGTGCAACAACATTTTTTTTTTTGACATGGCTTTTAAACTTTGAAACCTATTATGTTTAATTTTTCCTTTTTGCTTGCTCCTTGTGGTTGCAATCCAATTAAATATTCATTTCTATATAGCCTATCTTCAATGTTGTCTTCTGTAATCTTACTCATTGGTTCCCTTCTATATATCTTAATTGGAATCCTTGCAAGCCTTTTTCATTTTCCAACTTCCCACATACCAAGGCTAAGGTTGCAAATGGCCTTCCCTTCTAAAAAAAACTAAGCCAAAATTCCCATAAGGCCACACTCTTTTAATACTTCTGATTGTAGCTCTTGTTTATCCAATTGTATATAGGCTGTGAGATGTAAGATAGGGCTTCCTTTATACTATACTTAATGTATGGAACACATCAAATGCATAAAAGAAACAATATTTCTTGCACCCAATGGTGGCTAGACATAACTCATAAACCAAACCATTTGCAGCAACCTACAAAGCAACAACAAGCAATCTACTTTGGGAACTAAGATAAGTTGTTTCACAAATACAATAGGAACTGTTTTAAACAAATATGCACCTCTCTCAATTTCCTTCAATTGCACCTCTTCCTGCTTGGTTTTAGAGAAGAACACAAGATTTAAGTATATTGTAGTCATTTACAAACAAGAAAAGCCATAAATAAGACAATATTATATTTTTTTGTGTGTAGATTTGCATGTAAACCAAAGTGGGTGTAAGCAATGTGCATCTCTATTCTTGCCAATGTTTATTTTTTTACTCAAACTAGTTATTTATGTTAGCCTTAACATGACATATTTCAAATGTTATACTTCATATCACTGTTACATAGAACATTGAAGCATGTCTTGCTAATTATTTGTTTTCATTTGTACTATTGGTGTTTCTAGGGGACAAAAGTAGGAATTTTAATATTGAAACAATGAACCTAGAATAAAAAATTGTATGTTAAGTATTAGTTGAATCATTGAAGACCTTGTTATTATTAATTGTTTTCTGCCATATTCTTAATGGTTTTGTGAACAAATTAAGAGCCAATGTTTTGTTTTGAAGTCATAGACCTCCTAGCCACCCACTGGCATTGCAACTCTTCATTCCTAAAAAGAGCAAAAAAAGGAAATGTTGGTGGTCTCTAGCTCTTCTAAGGTTGGGGAACAATTCTCAAGGAGCACTCCTGTAAGTTTGTTTGTTGTTTAGTTTATTGTAGCTGGCAATTTACTTGTCAATTTCTCAAGTACGCCAAACAAATCAAAGTAATACTTCATTTACATTGATAATTACTATTATATATGTTCTAACTTATTTATATTTAAATTGTATGTCTTGTTTCCCATTTAGTTTATTGGCCCTTTTGGAGTAAGTTAGATCTTAGAGGGAAAAATGTCTTGGTTTGCAAATGCGTCAATATTGTTGTTTCTTTTTAGAGTTGAGCCATAGTAATACAGATGTCATTGCTGCCACTATACTGAGTTTAATTTCCTTGTAGGCTACAAATGTGAATCCAACCTTAACAACAGATGCACTACACTCTATAGATGTTGGGGATGTTTTCCTATCTCCAATGCTCCAACTAATGTCTTACCAAAAATAAGAGGTGATCAAAGCCCAGTTGATCAATACAAAGTTGTGCTATCTAATGGATCCCACATGCAGATGGGAACTCTGCCTAGAAAGTACAATGACCTTTTGTATATAGGTAAATTGAAAATAGGTTCAGTTGTGTGCTTGACAAACTATTTGTCTAGAAATCTACAAGAATCGAGGTTCGATATAGTTGTGCCTTGCTTGTTCTTGTAGTTTTCTACTTCCTTGTTTGTGGGGGATGCATTTTGAAGTATTTAATCTTCATTTCATTCCAGGGAAATTTTCATACTGTCCCTAGATGTGAAGATGACAGATTTCCAGCTAATTGGAAAACCCAAATACTTGTTTAGAGATCAAGAGGAACAAAAAGTTGGTTGTGAGTCACCCTCCCCATCAAAATGAGCCTCCATGTTTGGAATTAACACATCACCAAGGTAGCAAGATGCCCTTGCAAAAATCAGCCCTGTTAAAGGGTTGAAAGTTTACCAAACCAGATGGACAATAAAAGGCCATGTAACAAGAAAGAGGGATATGCACCATTATAGCAAGCAAGGTCGTGAGGGGCAGGTA